>LBNU01008833.1:156001-192805 GCA_014162995.1 Artemisia annua
ACTGCTTTTTAGTCCAACTGCTTATAGCGGTACGGTGCGCCGTCGGTTTTCTTCGGCTGGTGCGATGGCGCAAGCTCAAAACGCAAAGGTACCCATCACTCTTACAAGCGTTGTTTCTATCTACTATTATCTAAAAATAATCAAGTTATTAATGACTGGACGAAACCAAGAAATAACCCCTCACGTGCGAAATTATAGAAGATCCCCTTTAAGATCAAACAATTCCATCGAATTGAGTATGATTTGATAAGGATCGAGTGACATTGCTTCTTCGACCCGAACCAAGGGATCCCTTAGATATGATGCAAAATGGATCTTGTTCTATCCTTGATCAGAGATTTCTCTATGAAAAAGACGAATCGGAGTTTGAAGAGGGGGAAGGAGAAGGAGCCCTCGACCGGCAACAGATAGAGGAGGATTTATTCAATCACATAGTTTGGGCTCCTAGAATATGGCGCCCTTGGGGCTTTCTATTAGAATATTCTAGACCTCGGGCCTTAGCCCATACTAATATTACATAAACACTAATATATCGACTAACAATAACATTCTATGAGACTGTGACAAGCAGTTTCAGTTGTAATCTCACAGAATGCGCAACAGCTATAGTCAGTGTTTATCCCCCAAGAGACAAAATGGATGCACGCCAAAAGCAAATGTTGATTTTGCATGAAATCCAGGAGTTCCAAACATGGTGAGATCCGATACTATGATTAAAAAGGAGAATCTCTTGAAGATTATCCGAGAGAACCTTCACCTTTAAAACACTAGAAGCATCTTTGTCCCAAACCTATTTATCAACATTATAAGGAAAAAGAACCACATTTCCTATTAGAGAGGTGAGAGAAGCAAGGTCATCAATAGCACGACCGCGGAGGGGTACGCCGGTCTCATTAACCAGGCCTCAACAGTTACCAATAACATACTCCAGATCATTCTCGAGAGCAAACAATCTTGCGTAATGATCCTTGAGAGGCCTACCATCCACAGTCCAAGTATCCTTTAAAATAAAATAAAATAAAATGTTTGAGCCATTAGAACTTTATGCTTGAAAGAGGAATTTAAGGAGGGAGCCGGTCTCATTAATCAGGCCTCAACAGTTACCAATAACATACTCCAGATCATTCTCGAGAGCAAACAATCTTGCGTAATGATCCTTGAGAGGCCTACCATCCACAGTCCAAGTATCCTTTAAAATAAAATAAAATAAAATAAAATGTTTGAGCCATTAGAACTTTATGCTTGAAAGAGGAATTTAAGGAGGGATCCACATCCTCTATATGTGACATTTCTTTGACTATATTGGTGCAATTGATGATCAATGTCTCTCTTACATTTTAATTATGACAAATATATATTCGTAAACACATAAGATGTGCCAATTGCATGATTTTTGGACATAACTCTGAACATTGCCCTAAAAGGGTTCCTACCAAGCCCATGAATCGTGGGAAGGTGAAATATGATAGTACGGAGATCTATCGAAGTAATACTGGAATTGGTGGAAATAAACTGGCTGGTGGCTTTAATATGAGTTCTAAATTTCAGTTTAAGTCGACTAAAGAGGTATAGAAAATTGTTTCTAAAAAGAATGGTGCTTGTTTCTAAAAAGAATGGTGCTAGTACAAGCGGTACGAAGAAGAATCCTGAAACTACTAGACAAGAGGTAAGTAATTTGAACCCCTTTGATGCACTAAGGTCGGTTGCAAATGATGATGTGTTAGGTGCAAATGGGGGTAATTCCATGGGGGCTGAAACTGTTGTGAACACGAGGGGTAGAAGGCTGCGAGCACGCGTAATGTTGATGAACTTGTGAATGAGGTACAATTGGCAAATGAGCAGCCTACTTCTAATGTGGTTGGTTCGAATACATGAAAGAACAAGGTAAATTATGTGGTTGATGAGGATAGTGATAGTGTAGTGGAGTAGCTTTTTGACGAAACATCAGGTTTCATGGCATCCAAGAGCGAAGGTGGAATATTTTATATAACCTGCTTATTTGATTGTTTGCTACGCTGTAATTAAAATGTGTTCTGAATCCATATTGTAATACGAAAGACATGTCTGAGTATTTTCAAGAAAACAAAATAGAAAAGAATCTGGCCTATTTTTTGGTTTATTATATGACGGGAACATGGATCACAGAAGTAGGAGACTAGAAAAGGTAGTTTTCTGGAGATCATTTATAAAGGTTGAAGGTTATTGCAACCAGAATTTAATAATTTGAACCCAATATAGGCCAAATGATGAGCTGAAAATAGATTTTGTTGGTTTTACTGCAACTAGTCCTTATTATATTTGTGGTAAAAGGAGCACTAGACACTGTTAGCATTGAAAAGCCTAGTGTAAAAAGATGCACTCGACCTTGCGATCTTTAATTGTAGCTTGAATTTAATGATAATGATCATGATCAATGCAAAAAACTTAGGATAAAGATGTGTCGTGTTTAGTTATCAAAATAAGAGTTCTGTCTAATCCTAAAATACACTTACGTGTTTCGTTTTCCGTCTTTCAGGTGATTAGGCCTAATATTCATAACAAGCAGGTAATATTGATTGTTATGTTGTTATTTTCTGCTTATTGTGTGTTTTCTTTTATGTGGTTTAGTTTAATTTTAGAGTATGTTGATACTTATGTTTATTATATGATTATCTAAACCGAAATGGATCTTGAGTTTAAGGTGTTTCGAATTGCTTGTTAATACCGTGCTTTTATAAATAGGTATGCACTATTCTAAAGGTAAAATATTAAGTTTGATGTGAATTAATAAACGTTTTATGGAATATGTATACTTGTTTTACTTGGTAATATGTTATAATTTAAGCTGCTTTATCAGTCTACATAATCAGTATTGTGTTCATTGGTTGACATTTTGAGCTGTGTATGAGTAGATGATCAAACTGATTGATATAATGAAAGATTTTATTATCTTTTACACATTGTTAACAAGCACAAGATCTTAAATATTTGGTTTAGGACATCTTCAAGAGTAACTATGTTTTCAATCTTGTTAAACGTTTTATATAACCTGCTTATTTGATTGTTTGCTACGCTGTAATTAAAATGTGTTCTGAATCCATATTGTAGTACGAAAGACATGTCTGAGTATTTTCAAGAAAACAAAACAGAAAAGAATCTGGCCTATTTTTTGGTTTATTATATGACGGGAACATGGATCAGAGAAGTAGGAGACTAGAAAAGGTAGTTTCCTGGAGATCATTTATAAAGGTTGAAGGTTATTGCAACCAGAATTTAATAATTTGAACCCAATATATGCCAAATGATGAGCTGAAAATAGATTTTGTTGGTTTTACTGCAACTAGTCCTTATTATATTTGTGGTAAAAGGAGCACTAGACACTGTTAGCATTGAAAAGCCTAGTGTAAAAAGATGTCACTCACCTTGCGATCTTTAATTGTAGCTTGAATTTAATGATAATGATCATGATCAATGCAAAAAACTTAGGATAAATATGTGTCGTGTTTAGTTATCAAAATAAGAGTTCTGTCTAATCCTAATACACTTTGTTTCGTTTTCCGTCATTTAGGTGATTAGGCCTAATATTCGTAACAAGCAGGTAATATTGATTATTATGTTGTTATTTTATGCATGAATTCATTATGGGTTATTAGTTGTGTGTTCTGATTTTGGTTTCTCCTGATAGCTCTACGACTGATAACTATTATATGATCGTGTTTGTAAAAGATTTTTATGTTAGATAAAACCTTCGTTATTTTTATTATATTACCGTGTATGTATTTTTACGGATGTTGGGCTGCTTTAAAAGACTTCATATTTTTCCTGTTGACATTTATTGTTTATTCTAGCCAATGGATGTTTAGTATTATTTAACATATCATTGACATTATTATAACCGATTAGTGGTTTTGGATTTAGTTAAATGTCTAATGTTTACTTGGTGATCTACATGCGTTACACTACTTTGTGAATTTATTTATTCATTTCTAGAATTAGCTTTGTTAAATTTACGGAATCTTACTTAAATCTTGACTTGAAATTTTACTAGGCTGAGATTTACCTTATTCTATATGACTACAGATGATTGTATTTATTGAGATTTACATTATTATAACCCCACACCCCCTAAGTTTTTTTTAACTGATTTAGGGATAGAATAGTTTATTCTGAATTGTACAAAGCATGAAGTTTATGTACTGATTAGCAGACCCTCTACATCCTGAATTTATATCCTTTACACAATTGTGTTGAATGATTGAATTAGCAAATGGAGTGTAATCTTTGTTTATTGTAGTTGTTGGACCAAATCGCGTGACATCTATTTTGTTGTTTTTGTAATTTAGATATGATGTACCGAGCAATGTTTCCAAATGTGACCAGGTTGCTTAACCGGACCAGTGGAATCAGGTAATCAATGCATAATTTCATTCATAAGTGGTCATTAAGTTGCTATCCAATTCTAAGATGCAAGGAAAAATCGCAGTCGTGGTTACTACTCATCAACCATACGTGTTCTTCGGCATGGTGAATATAATGTTCGTCAAATAGGGCCTCAACAATACGAGGTATAACTTATATATCTTTATTCACTGTTAAAGTCTCTTACATTCTACTTTTCATAGTTCAGATATATAATTTCTTCTGTAAAGGATGCTTAAGCGGGACCATTGTTAGCTTCTTACAACATATACCTACTATACTTAATTCTTTTATTAAACATGTCTGTTAATTTGTGTGCAGGATGTCATTGAGTTTCAGTATGAGTTTCAAAAAACAGGCGCTGACCCACTTTCAAAAACATTCGATGTTTTTCGACAAGATTTTTATTATGACTGTTGTGATAACAATTTTCACTGTCTTGCTGCAATGAAAAACACCAAGGATTACATGGATGGAATTAAATTCTTAAATGAGAGTACTTACTTGGTCTCAAAACAAAAGCTATCTTGGTTCACAGAAGAGAGGAAGAAGAAGCTAGGAATCGTCGATGAAAGCAACAGGAAAATAAGTGAGGATATGGGAGATGTTCTTGGAACGGTTGACTTATGGGTTAATCAGAACGCATGTGAAGTCTTTGGCATTACACCAGTTGACGCCAAGTGGTCAACAAAGGGTAAAAAAGACGCATATGTTAAAATGATGGTGTCTCAGATGGTTAGAAAGATTGGAATCGACAAGGAGTTGTTTCATTTTGCCAAAAGAATTGCCACAGAAAAGAAGATGGACAAGCTGTTTATGCAGGTCGAAGAAGATGCAGCCGACCATAAATTAGCTGAAAAAGTGGGACTCGAGGTTATTCCAACAGTTTCAACAATCCCCATGACAAAGAAGATACTTCTAGGAAAGAAGTTAACACAGAGTGATTTGCATGAAGGTTTGGATACTTATGTGGAGTGGTGGTAAGTCTTTGTCCTGATTTTAGTACTACTGAGATACCATCAGCTTTCTTGTTATTTTTATTGTTTGGACTAAATGTTCTGATGTTTTTCTAATTCATTTTTTGTTTGTTTCAGAGAGTGATATGCCGTTGAAGAGACAACTTATGATGAGGTTAGAGGGGAATACGGTGAAAAAAAAACGAATGTTATTGCAAACTGAATTTTGATCATATGGTGTATAAACCAGTAGCATACTTTGTTTAACTATTTTGATCATATGGTGTATAAACCAGTAGCATACTTTGTTTAACTATGGCAGTTGAGTTTCCCTGATTTAGTTTGATCATCTGGTGTATAAACCAGTAGCATACTTTGTTTAACTATGGTAATTGTCTAATTGAGTTTCTCTGATTTAGTTTGTTAACGTAAGTATTCTTGGCGTTTACGACTTCTATTAAGAAAATATTGTTTTATTGAGGATGGGGAGTGATTGGGTTTGCAATGAACATAGATATATGGTCTTAAACAGGTTCATTGCACCACCTACCAAGGAAGGGCATTTACCCTCACCCATCACCAAGGTCCTCATGAATCCAAGTAGATATGACATTTGACCCACAAAATCACTAAGGTCCCGTTTGGTTGATAGGAATGGGAATAGCGTAATGGGTGTGATGCCAAATACAAATGTTTGGTTGATACGGGTGTAAAAAGCCGGCCCTAACTGAATAAGACTATTCCGGTCAACTTAATCGGGTTAGAAACCTTTATTCGGGGGTTGACCCGATTAACCCGAATACTATTTAGTGTAGGGTTAAATATGTGTGGCCATCCGGGTGTGGGTCAACGTGATTGAATTGAATAATGTTTTCTTAATATATATTTTGTAACTTAGTCCTAAAGACTTGTAGTATTAGCCAAAAACCGAACTAGACCCGATCCGAATGACTGAAAACCCGACCTGACACCCCTACACATGGGACATCAAAACCTACGCAGTTGGGTTTAAAAGTTTGTAGTCTTGAGTTAATCCCATTTTTCATTTTAACAGATAATGCTTCTATTTCACTTTATAAAAACAAAATCAACATTATCTTTCCTTAATCCATATAACTGTAATTGGTCTCCTTCGCTCACATGAAGATCTGCTATTTAATTGAGTTAGGATTGAACATGAAAATCTGTATAATTCATTATATTGAAATGTCAATTTGGGGTTCAATTATATGATTACACGTTTAGGTAGGAGCATAAACTGAAACATTCTGGAGCTACAAAGATAGTTATTAAATCGTTAACACCGCATAAAAACATTCCTCCTATAGTAGCTGTTAATACGAATAAGAGAAACTCGGTTATAGCCATTTCTGTACATTCAATGTACTTACGGATAGAGGAATACATAGAGTTGAACATAGTAAAATAAGAAATTGAAAGATTTCGTTGAAATTGTTCGTTTGGAAATTTCCCGAAAAGCTAATCATAGGTTCCTCTCTCCATCGGAACAATAGGGCCGTTATGCTCATTACTAAACTTGTTGAAGAGATGAAATATAACCAAGGTATATCTTTTTGATCAGAGGTTGAATCGATCATCAGAAGAAGAATTAGGCCAAAAATGAGGATACATTCTGGGAAAATCAAACTTCCATCGAAGAGAAGCAAATGAAAGGCTTTCATAAAAATTCTCGTAGAATCGAGAATGAAGTTTTCATTCTTTACATGCCAGATCATGAATTAGTAACTGCATCCAATTTCTAAAAATATTTTCTTTCCATTCAAAATCACAAAACCATACAACATTATTGATACCCATATGCAATTTTGTAACCATTACCATTCCTCCTAAAATAAATTCCCATACCCAAAGTCATTCTTAACATCCAGTCTAGATTATGGGGTGTTTGTTTCGGCTTATTTAGCCGGTTTATGACCTACTTGATTTTTGGCTTATGTTTCATAAGCTAACTTTTTGTGGTTTATATCAAATCTTGCTTATATAAGTTTCGTAGCTTATATTAAGCTTATATAAGCCAAAAAGTTTCAAAATAATCCACAAAAGTGAGCTTATGAAACATAAGCCCAAAAGCAAATAAGTCATAAGCCACCTATATTAGCCAAAACAAACACCCCTTATATAAACTTGCGAGATTATTACAAATCCAATAAAGCATATTTGTTCATCGGTTATTTTCGTTATGTGTTTAAATCACAAACATAATTTATTGAGATTTGTTTTGATGATATTTAGGGGGTGCTTGGCTGATGGTTTTAAAGCATGAGTAAGGCTCGACACAATGGGACTCAAAATTTTGGTCGTTTGTTGTTGATGACCGATTTGAACATCGGTCGAGACCAATGTGCATGTTTGGCGAATATCGGTCGAACATTCCAAAAATACAACATCGGTTTAATTTGCAACCGATATTACACACACACAAAACACCCTTTTTTCCTTTATATAAAATAAAATACATGGTTCACCACTGTGGCACTTGAGTCATGTCTGGTCAACCGAGAGAGATAACTGACGTGGCATAGGATTACCGATTTTACCACTGTGTCTAGCCTAATGGGAAAGAGCATGAAAATTGAGAGTAATCATTTTTCATTACCCGTTCCTCTCCTTCTTTTTGGCAACCGCCACACAAACCCACCTAGTCCACATCATTTTTTTTATTTAACCTTTTCAGTTTATTTTTATGTCACTCATCTTCGAGATTGTGAAGGTTCTATTTGTTGATTTCTCAAATATGCTTTATGTTGTTGCAAATTTTACTGAATATTTATGATTAATCATTTTTTTTCTTCTACTTGACTTGATTTCAAATATCTAATAGGTTGTGATTACTAATCAAATGCATTGGTTGTGATCATGGGCAACGAACACATTCACATTTTGATAGCCAACTGATGGACAATATCCATTTTTATTTTTATTTATTTTTTTTTTTTTACGTTATTAGCATGGTTNTATTTTTATTTATTTTTTTTTTTTTTTACGTTATTAGCATGGTTATCTAAAAATTTAAATTAACATAATATAAAACATTAAAACCACATATGTTATAGTTCAAGCAAAGTTATTGACGAAAGTTTTCTATTTAAAAACCAAACTAGTAAGTTGGACAATTAAACTTGAAGCCAAAAGATAAAAAATGAATGGCTATAATTAATTAATTGATTCTATGGCAAAGATGAATTATATATTGTTCTATGAGTTCTATATTGATCTCACCTCTAAACCGGAAAAGGTTATGTACCTTTGTTATAAAACATACCTCAGACTGTTATAAAAAATCATTTTAGCCCCTGAAACATGAACTCCTAGCTAGTATAATATTTTAAATATAATGCATATAAACAAGTTGTAATCATTGTGTTTTTGTTTTAGGGATAATTACTTAGAAATGTATATAACTTGTCACGATTTGCAATTATATGTAGCCCACCTTTTTTTTCCCTCCAAGTTTCGTGTAGACTACTTTTATTCCGTTTGTTCCGTGTACTCGGTGACCTCCTTAGTAGGTACATGTCAATTTATACATTCTACATTATTTTTTGTGTGCCATGTAACAAAATCATTTATACATTATGCGCTATTTTTTGCAGTTCCTGTTGGAAAATTTAGTGCACTTGAGGGATAAGTTCAAACCTTGTAATGGGTCAGGAGGTACGGAGTGTACACCCATAAGGTCCCTGAACACCCTGTCTCAGATAGTGGTTAAGTGTTATT
Organism: Artemisia annua; assembly: GCA_014162995.1. Taxonomy (NCBI): domain Eukaryota; kingdom Viridiplantae; phylum Streptophyta; class Magnoliopsida; order Asterales; family Asteraceae; genus Artemisia; species Artemisia annua. Next base: position 165,094 of record LBNU01008833.1, read on the forward strand.
CAGTGTGTGATGAATTTCAGTGAGTTCACTTTTCAGTGAGTGACACTCTGGACTGAATGATATTCATCAGGATGATGAGTTCAGCTCAGGCTGAAGGATCTCATCAGGGAGCAACCCTTTCAGGGACTAGCTCATCAGTGAGTTTGATTAACTCATTGGACTGAATTCAAACTTGGATTGTAACGGTTTTGACCTATTCAAGTGGCAGTTTAACTGCATTAATGACCACGTTTAATTGGTCGTGTAACCACTAATACCTATCATTATGGAGGCTAATTATGAGCGATTAATGGGCCGTTAATCACTCATAATTCCATTGACTAGGGTTGAGTGATCTTACCTATAAATAGGAGATCAAACACAACTGCATGAGATATAGAACATACGAACTAAACACTTGAAAGCAAAAGGGTTATTGATTTGTGCCTAATTCAATAACAAACATTTGGTCTTATCCCAAGTAGATATTCGTGATACCCAGGCATTAGGGTCGAATAGTTTACTTTGGAAAGTGATAACACGATTCCAAGTGATATCCGGTAACCTTAATTGGTACGTAGTTAGGCTATTGATTATCTTACCCTGTTCTGGGCTCATAACCACCAACAATCAAAGTAAACTATTTTGTGATAATCAATGGCTGCTGCTATGAGGCATATGGCTGCTAACTTTTCCAAATTGGAAAAGTTTGAAGGTGTTGATTTCAGAAGGTGGCAAAAGAAGATGCATTTCTTGTTATCCAGCATGAGCGTGGTGTATGTCCTGAACACTGCTATTCCAGAGGATCATGGGGATAATGCTACTGTGGAGCAGATAAGGAAAAGAAGCAAATGGGAGAATGATGACTATGTCTGCAGAGGTTTAGTCCTCAATGGTATGTCTGATTCTCTCTTTGACATTTATCAGAATGTTGAATCATCAAAAGAACTATGGGATTCCTTGGAAGCCAAATATATGGCTGAGGATGCTTCAAGTAAGAAGTTTCTTGTAAGTAATTTCACAAATTACAAAATGACTGATTCAAGACCAGTCATGGAACAATACAATGAACTTCTTGGTATACTTGGAAGGTTTACACAACATGAAATGAACATGGATGAGGCTATTTCAGTCTCTTGTATCATTGACAAACTCCCTCCTTCTTGGAAAGATTTCAAGCATACTTTGAAACATAAAAAGGAGGAACTGACTCTTGTTCAGTTGGGTAGTCATTTGCGTATTGAGGAATCCCTCAGGGCGCAAGATAATGACAAGCCAAAAAGTAGCAATGCTACTGGTGCATCTGTTGTCAATATGGTGGAACATAACAATTCCACCAGGTACAATGACAACAAAGGCAAGCGTAAACATCATGATAACACAAGGGCTGACCCTAACAAGAAGGCAACACCTACTTGTTGGAAATGTGGCAAACCTGGTCACATTAAAAGGGATTGCAAAGGTGTTAAGGTTGGTGGTAAAACCAATGGTTCAGGCACTAGTGGTTCAGGAAGTGGTGGTCAAGCCAACTCACTGAAAGGTCAGAATATGTTTAATGAATCTCTTCAGGTTTATTATGTTACATATGTATCTGAATCTAACTATGTGCAGGATGATGATGTTGCGTGGTGGGTTGACTCTGGAGCAACTGTTCATGTGTGCAAAGATAGATGCTGGTTCAAGACTTATGAGTCACTGAATGATGGATCTATTCTTCACATGGGAAATGAGTCAACAGCCTTGGTGCATGGTCGTGGTTGTGTAGATCTTAATTTTAGTTCTGGAAAGATTGTAACTTTGTTTAATGTTATTCATGTTCCTGATATAAGGAAAAACTTGGTTTCTAGTAGTGTTTTGAATAATCATGGATATAAACAAGTTATTGAATCTGATAAGTTTATTTTGTCTAAACATGGTGTTTTTATTGGTTTTGGCTATTTGTGTAATCAAATGTTCAGGCTTAATATTGTCAATAATATTGTTAATTCAGCCTTTATGTCAACCTCTAAAATGAATGACTCTACCCTTTGGCATGCAAGACTTGGCCATGTACATTATAAAAGGATGCAAGATATGTCTAAGGATGGGTTAATCCCAGCTTTTGACATGGACACTGAAAAGTGTAAAACTTGCATGTTGACCAAAATAACTAAGAAACCCTTTCAAGGTGTAAAAAGAGAGACTGAGCTCTTGGAGCTAATACACAGTGACCTGTGTGATTTGCATGCCACTCCCTCTTTGGGGAACAAGAAGTACTTTGTGACATTTATTGATGATGCTTCTAGGTTTTGTTATGTCTATCTATTACATACTAAGGATGAAGCATTAGATAAATTCAAAGTGTTTAAAACTGAAGTTGAATTGCAACTTGGGTCCTTGATCAAAAGATTCAGGACTGATAGGGGAGGTGAATACATGGATCATTTGTATTTTCAGTCTGTTGGTATAATCCATGAAACGACTGCCCCCTATACTCCTCAACAAAATGGTATCTCTGAAAGGAAAAACAGGGTACTGAAGGAGATGGTTAATTCCATGTTGTCCTATTCAGGACTAAGTCAAGGGTTCTGGGGTGAAGCTATGTTAACAGCTTGCTATTTATTAAATAGGGTTCCCAATAAAAGGAACAAGGTTACCCCTTATGAACTCTGGACTAAAAAGAAACCCAACCTGAATTATCTCAGGGTGTGGGGTTGTAGGGCTGTTGTAAGACTCCCTGATCCAAAATTGAAAACTTTGGGTGAAAGAGGCATTGAATGCATCTTTGTTGGATATGCTGAGCATTCCAAGGCTTATAGGTTCTATGTTATTGAACCTAATGAATATGTTTCAATTAACTCAATAATTGAATCAAGGGATGCACTATTTGATGAGAATAGATTCTCATCAGTCCCTAGACCAAGTCACAGGATTCCAAATGGAACTGATGACATTGGTGTATCAGGGGTCCCTGAGAAGGTCACTGATGAGGTTGTGGTTCAACAACCTGAACCTGAGCTCAGAAAGAGCAAAAGGGTCAGGACTCCAAAGTCATTTGGACCTGAGTTTCAATTATATCTAGTTGAAGGTACAAGGAGTGAGGTCTCTGACCAATACTCCTATTGCTTCATTGTTGAGGATGACCCCAAAACATTTGAAGAAGCAATGAAGTCCCAGGATGTTGCTTTCTGGAAAGAAGCAATAAATGATGAAATTGATTCCATCATGGGCAACAACACTTGGGTGTTGGTTGATCTACCACCAGGTTGCAAACCTCTAGGTTGCAAATGGATTTTCAAAAGGAAAATGAAGGTAGATGGAACTATTGAAAAGTTCAAGGCAAGGCTGGTCATTCAGGGCTTTAAACAAAAGTCAGGAATAGACTATTTTGATACTTATGCCCCTGTGGCACGTATCAGTACCATAAGATTGCTGATTGCTTTGGCATCAATTCACAATCTGATTATACATCAGATGGATGTGAAGACAGCTTTCTTGAATGGTGAATTGGATGAGGAGGTTTACATGAACCAACCTCAGGGCTTCATCATGCCTGGCAATGAAAACAAGGTGTGCAAACTGATTAAGTCCTTATATGGACTGAAACAGGCACCTAAGCAATGGCATCAAAAGTTTGATGAAGTGGTTTTGTCTAGTGGTTATGTTCTTAACCAAGCTGACAAATGTGTATATAGCAAATTTGATGAATCTGGTAAAGGAGTCATCATTTGCCTATATGTTGATGACATGTTGATCTTTGGAACTGACCAAAATCAAGTTGACCTGACAAAGGAATTTTTGTCATCAAGGTTCTCCATGAAGGACATGGGGGAGGCTGATGTTATCCTTGGTATAAGGATTAAACATGAAAGCAATGGTATATCAATTTCTCAGTCTCATTACATTGAGAAGGTACTGAAGAAATTTAATTGCTTTGATTGTACTCCAGTGAGTACTCCTATGGATACAACTGAGAAGCTGATGCCTAATACTGGCAAAGCTGTATCTCAACTTGAGTATTCTAGGGTAATTGGCTGCCTGATGTATGCCATGACTTGTACAAGGCCTGATATTGCTTTTGCAGTGGGAAAATTGAGCAGGTATACTAGTAATCCTAGTGCTCAACACTGGCAAGCAATTCAGAGGGTACTGAAGTATTTGAAGAGAACTATGGATTATAGTCTCTCATATACTGGTTATCCATCAGTGTTGGAAGGTTACACTGATGCAAGTTGGATCAGTAACACTGAAGACAATTCGTCTACCAGTGGCTGGGTATTCCTACTTGGTGGAGGTGCAATTTCTTGGGCATCCAAGAAGCAAACTTGCATTACCAGTTCAACAATGGAATCTGAATTTGTGGCTTTAGCAGCTGCTGGTAAAGAAGCTGAATGGTTGAAAAACTTGCTTCTTGAGATTCCATTGTGGCCTAAACCTATGGCACCCATTTCTATCAGGTGTGATAGTGCTGCATTAATCTTGTTCGAAGAGTTCATTCAACATTAATCTTGATGAGCTATCGATCTTGTGATGTTACAACAAAGTCGATCTGATACTCCTTAAAGGATTATCCGGCTGTTCTCGCCCAAAAAGCTTTTCTTAATTAAGCTTAGGTCATTTTCGTCTTAGTGATGCGTCGACATACTCGTCAACAATTATATTTAAAAAAAGAAAAAGAACTCAAGGTTTCCCTATGGCTTCCAAATCCTCAAAATCATTCAGTTTAGCCATTTAGAATCTTCAGCTACTTTGTAATGCTTCTGATCTCCATTGTTTTTAAGGTTGTTTCAGTTTTATATATACTTAATTATTATTTTGCCAAAAATACAAATCAAAATCAAAATAAGATATGTATGTAAAATACAAAATGATAAAATGTGTTCCTAAAATACAAAATGATACTCATAATAGATTTTGTTGGATATAAGAAGAAGTCTGCTATTCCAATTCAATAATAACATGTCTTAGCAAACCGAACTTATACGTACACTATTACTTAATACCTAGCTATACTATAGCTGCATGCATCATACAGATACCCTTTTGGCTTCTGTGCAAGATTTTTAGATAGATTTATTGCTTACAGCCTTACACACACCCAAATTACGAACCAATTAATGACATTCCAATACTCGCTTGGCATAAATAAAAAGTAAACACCCTACAAAAATTGAAAAAGGGAGCTAGCCTAATAATAACAACGATGATTGCCGCCTCAAATTGTCTCGTACTTGGATGTTACTTAAGTTTAAAAAAAAATGCCACGTCACCACTACATCACATTTATCATCAGCACACAACATCAACACCATCTTTTGGGACCAACTATCTTAATATTTCAATTTAACTCATTCACTAATAATTCATTTCCATTTACTTAAACAAACTAATATTTTATTAATAAAATTAAAAATTAGTATATGAAACAAAAAAAAAAAAAAAACACGAAATAAAAAATGTTACGAAATAAAACATTACATAAGCTTCAATTAATAAAAATAAAACATAGCTAAATAAAACATTACATAAACATACAAAATTAAAAACATTAAACTAAAGGACTTGTTTAATATAGATTCATCTATTTCATAATCAGATTCCACTAACCCAAATTCCAACATGAACAACTCATCGTGAGCTTGTTCTTGCCACATTCTCTCTTCCCACTCTTGTTGAACCATTGCTTTTCTGCTTCAATTTAACCCTTGCTTGTTCTTCTAATGTTTCTCTTAAATCCTTTTCATCTCGCATAAATATTGATGATGTTTTTTCTTAGTAAATCCATGCTCATCAACTGATTCCTCTTCATCTAGACTAAGTTGATGTAGATGTTGTGATACCGAACGAGTCATAATGTTTCATTATGCATCCAACGGATTTTGTGACTGACGAGCTGCATCCTAATTCCACTTCATCTAGACTAACTTATTCCTCGTTCTGGCGAAATATTTTTGCATTTCGCGTATTGTTTTCTCAAATATTGTTTCACCTCTTTTGCTTGCTCAAACAGCGTGATAGCGCTGACAATAGCTTCCTGATGAGCCGCATCCTCTTGCTGACATTGACTCAGAACATACGCCTGAATTTCTTCGACGGAATGGGGGACATAACAAGCCATCAATTAAAAGTTATAAGTGTATAAAATATTGAATATAGTGGAAGTGTGTAAAAATAATATGTGAAAATGGGTTTTTATAAGATTTTGATTTTCATTTTATTTGATTTTATTTTTATTCTTTTTAACCTTAACTAGCCGTTTACCACAGGGGGTATTTTGTAATTTTTTTTGAATTCAAATCCATGAACTAGCCGTTTAAGGGCTTTTGCGAAACTTTTTTTTGGCATTACATGCGTTTCTCTCCATGTTGATGTGGTAACGTGGATCACAACGCCACTCAACGCCGATCAAGCTTTAATGTACCTTGGGCTCTAAGCAACAAACATTTTAGTGATCACAAAAAAACTCATATATAGAGCTAGAAGCTATGTCCATACAACCCTGAGAAAGCTGATATTGTGTTGGCTATTATATTGCCATATTAGAAACTTTGTTTTTCAGCAGCATATCACGACTAAAAGGTTTCTAATATTTTTTAAATTTTTAATGAGGTATTCGTTTTAAAAGTTACATACTTACATGTTTTAAGTTTATTTGTTTGAAGGATGGAAGTAAGTTTGTGAAAAAGATTACCTTGAGTATTGTATTACACATCTATCTTTATCACTTTATGTTGGGTTCCTTCAGTACCTAAGTCTCGTAAAACATGGATTTGAACACAAATTAACCTAAGTGTTAGAAAACATTAAACGTATTCAAGTCACTGAGTGAACAGTTGCTCAGTGAGTCACTTTCAGGATGCCTAGGACGAGTCTAAGAAGAAAGTCTCTCCATTTAGTGATTCGGAACTCAGTGAGTGAACAGTTGCTCAGTGAATCACCTTCAGGATGCCTAGGACGAGTCTAAGAAGAAAGTCTCTCCATTCAGTGATTCGGAACTCAGTGAGTGACACCTAAGCCAAAGAAGAAGGTGATGAGTTCAGTGAGTTATGACAATAACTCACTAAACCCCAAGACTCCTCAACTACTAAAGAAGTATGGTTTAAAGACTAAAGACTGAAGGCCAGAAGACTGAAGAATGGGCAGGACAAAGCGGGAAATGTTTGAAGAGATAAGATGGTGTCCTTATCAACCTAAAGTTAACTTTCCTTGAAAGGCAAAATGTCAGGACAATGTCATCATTGTTCCTCAGAAACAGTGGCGGAGCTAGAAAAAATTTAGTGGGAGGGCCGAAACAATTTTTTTTCCGGAAAATACATTAAATGGGAGGGCCACAATAAAAAATTTCCGAAAATACACATGAAATCGCAAATAAATACACTAACGGGCTTAGACCTAGAGGGGCCGGGATCCTCCTCGGTCCTCACATAGCTCCGCCCTGCTCGGAAAGGCACATTGTCTTATGTCCAAAATAGCTTAATGTAACAGAGACAAAATACGTAAGTATTTTATCTTCACTTAACGTAGTGTCTTCGTATTTCTTATTTCAGGTTAATTACAAGCTTGGTGCAACCACAACACCCCTTATACCTTTTGATTACCATCATAGGCCTGGTCGTGCAATTTATTGTACAATCAATAGTTGTATATAAAAAGTGAATATTAGATGTAATTGCTATCATAATTAAATAAAATTAAAGCAAGCTGTAGATCATAAGCCAATAAGAGAAAACATATACGAAAAAGAACTTTGATATAATAGTTCACTTTATGCAATGACTTATATACAGGATATTAACTACTTACTACTAATTCCGTTGATGCCTGCACCGACCAATTTTTATTATTATTTTCTGGGCCGATCATTTGGGCTTATCTTGGTCCAGTGAAATACCCACCAACAGCATACACGTATCTTTACAAAGATATTCTATACTATAAACGTGTCTCTCTACCAATGCTACACCGACTGATTGTAGAAATCGTTATCCAAATACTCGGATCACTCTCTCTTTCCTTCCCTTTTGCTCCTGAAGTAACACAAAACAGAAACAAAGTAGTCGGTGGAAGATATACAACCCGGTCCTCATCCTCACCCTCCTCTATTTGTCCCTCTCTTTTCGTGTGATAGGCCGATTGTGTGTTGGGATAGAGGATATACAAAATCCAGAAAGATAAATGGAGGTACCAAATTTGTTGATTAGGTTACTGTTATAATTTGGGGATTTGTTTTTTTATATGCTTTATTTTTAATGTTTCTATTAATTGTTTGTTTTTGTGTACATACACTTTTGAAGGAACCTGATATACCTAAAGAACTTGGTACGAGAAGTGGTCGTTTTGTGGGTTTGTGTATAATTTTGGAAGATTTTATTTTCCTGATTACACTTTATTTTTTCCTTCCGGATATACAGGTTACAGTGGTGCATCTTACTTTGTTGAACATCATCTATGGAGGCTTGTGTGTGTAAAGAGCTTAAGGTAAAGATATTATGTTATACTGTACAAAAACGATATCTCATAAAAATTAGGGCCACAGGAGTATAAGCCGTGTTTCAAGTTTACTCAATCTTTCAGGAGTATAATGGACCTCGGGTGAGTTTTCCTTATTATAGTAATTAGTTTATTAAGATGGGTTTGCAACTCTTTTATAAAATAATCGAATATTTTTTTCTTTTCGAGGATGATATTTTGAATATTCAGCTGTTTTTTTTTTCTTTTTTTTTTCTTTTCTTTTCTTTTTTTTTTTGGTTTTTTAAGGTTTGGGTTATACTAAATTGGTATGGGTTAAGGTTTTGTAAAGGTTTCTGTTATCGTAAACTGTTGCTACGGTTTGATTTTGTTGGGCACTATGGGCCAGTAAAAATGGTGAGCTGTAATTAAAAAGGAAGCGGAAAGAACCAGTCGGCTGATGGAACAATAGTGGTTGATGTCAACGCGCTCCAAAAGGGTATTTGTTACTGTTGAATTTTAGATTTTGAAACGTGCAGCGTTTGCTTACGCCTTAGGCATCGGCTTAACTCATTCTCTTATAAAAATTCAGTATTTAGATCGATGAGAAGCCAACATGATTGATAAAATCAACTTACTTAAAGAAAGCCACGAAAGAAGAAAGTATGTTATACAATTAGCATTGGTGCAAATTGCCATACCCTTTGCGTAAGTTCATTTTATCCTTCTACAAATGATTCGTATTGTATCGCATTATTGATCCGGTCTAATGTTATTAATCCAACATTTGCAGGTACGAGTACGGGTGCAAATTGCCATACCCTCTTTTTTTCACGTTTCTCTTTGCGTAAGTTCATTTTATCCTTCTACAAATGATTCGTATTGTATTGCATTATTCATCCGGTCTAATGTTATTAATCCAACATTTGCAGGTACGAGTACGGGTGTGCTAAAATTCGTAGCAAAATATTCGACACTAGGAAAGCACTTAAAATAATGTGCCTGATGATCTTATTAGAGATTGTGTAACTGCGACGGAGAAGATACTGTTCGTGTACGTTTAGGTGGTATCGAGCTCTGTATGCGGTTGCAAGTTATGTTAAAAACTTAGAGAATACTAGCTTATAGGAGACTACTCAAATAAGGTATGAATAGATGATCGCTGGGGTGTTTGGATGTGTGCGAAAACTTGAAATTGCAATGATCAGTTTTCAATATTTGAGTAAAACGGATATTATGGCTTTGATTTTCTGGCTCAACAAAACTCGAAAACTGATTATTACTATATCTGTGGCTTTTGAATAACAATGATTAGTTGATATTGAATTCTCCATGACACTTTTAAAACGCATGTCCAAACACTTGCGAATAGTTCGTTTCTGAGACAGTAGTATAAAAAAGATTGTCGTCACATATTTTTCTTATGTAGCTGATAGGAAAATAGTTTAATCGGTTGAAATGTACGGCTCATGATGGTGATATTACAACTTAGGTTCATTAGCAGTTGGGAAAAGGTTAAAGCAATGCGAAAAATTGCAGAATGGCTGTTCTGGTAAGTCGTGACCTATTTTTGTTGAAGTTTCTTTTTATGTAACCTTTTATTGAATGTGGATTTTTATGCGTGCCTTCTGTGGACTGTAGGTGACGTTCAGGATTCGTGCCAGGACGATATCATTGCTGCGAAAATTCCCATCCAACAAATTTCACAATCTTGCACCAGTAAAGGTCGGTTACAGCAACGTGACCATCACACTATTTCTTCTAACAGCTTCGTAAGGACATACTTATTTCAGAAGTTACACCTTTTTATAAAAATGTATATACCTGCAGGATGTGGCTCGGTCACATTGTATTTTCTCTTGGGGATCATTTGACATGAACCTATTGATGTACCTGCCCACCTGTTGGGCAAGTTAGAAACCGTGCAGGGCAAAGGAGAAGCCATGCTTTGGGACACAATGCTAAGGGCCATGACAAACTGCCCACCAGCTCTAGGCGATTACAACAACCAACACGTGACAAGCTGAAACACCCACTGCAAGGTAATAGGACGTTCATATTTACCATAACCTTCTGATTATTTCGGGTGTTAATGCATACAGTGTGTAAACAAGCAATGCGTGTGGTTACTTATTTGTTTTCATGGCTGCAGATAACACCATATGGGATTTACCACATCAGCATAGTCGCCTCTAAAATTGCGAGTATAAAGCCGGTAAGAAAGACCCTTGCAATGTTTTGTAAACAACATCTTGGCAATACATTTATCCAATTTTGTCTCTTTGATGGCTTACAAAACATATAAACAGGTTTATCACACACACGTATAGAGGCCCCCGCCGCAACGCGGCGGGTTCCTTCTCCTTGTTACTAATAATTTGCCAAATAGTTTGGTGTCCAATATTATATTTTAATCACTTCCAACTGTGTTTTTACATAGGTCTCGTTAACCAAAACTTATAATGGGGAAGAAATGTGGGCCAAAATCCTTAGGGGACGTTTGGTAGGAAGGAATCGTGCAGAATGGAATTGCAACAGAGAATGAAATGATAAAGAAAGAGAATGAACATGAAAAATAAAAAATAATTCTATTGTTTGGTGCAATCAGATAATCAATATGAAAAAAATGATTATCTTGTTTGGTTATGTAACCAACTCGGTTAGAAATTTTACAAAATGTAATATCTATTTCAGTCATTGATCATTATTAAATAATGTTATATCGAGTTGTATTTAATTCTACATTTTTTGTGATTTTATAAATATAATGGCAGTTAATCGTTATGCACAACCTTGAACAATTCAATATTTGTTTTAACAACACCTCAATTCAATTCCAAACAATTTATACTACACAACTGGAACGCAATGCAAAAAGTACTATTGCAGCGGTATTTTAGTAGCACCTCGATATGATCCGGAACGGACATACATATTAAATTATACTTCTTACGCTAAGGCCACTCTCGTATCTTTTATATAATAAAAGAATTACATCATTTCGGAGTTTTTTCGACAAAACAATCTTAGTGGAAAAAAAATTGGACCAATAAGAAGGCTCGATTTTGGCACATAGGCGAAATCGAGCAATATGATTGGCCAATAAAAAGTCAAAATTGAATTAATTTTAGTCAAACTTTAATAAATTTGGTGGAAAATTTGATTAAGGAAAAAAACACATAAAAGTATAGGTGTCAAATTTATGAAAATAAAAACTTAAAAAAAGAGGAGGTAATTAATAAAACATTAGTGGTTGAATTTTAAATATATTATATGGAGTTAAGTGTAAAATTATAAATCTCTATGTTTTTTGATAACTTTAGATAATAAACAAATAACCCCTTACACTTTATACCTTCTACACTTTATAATATGAACTTTGTTTACAATTGCATGAGTATTAGTATTGGTTTAAGACTTCCATCCATTAAACTTACAAAATTTTATAAATGTACGAATTAGTTTTAATAAACGTTAAATACTTTTAAAACAAATATTAGTTTTAAACTTTCATCTATTAAAATATCTTTTTACTATGTACGTTAAATATAAATAAGAACTCATGTTATCATATTTAAATGTTTAATCTATACGTATATGGGTTTGAATACTAAATACAGTTAAATTGTTATTAACGGTAATATAAATATCAAATGGTAAGTACGAGTTACTGTGATATGAAAATAAATATACGCGATTGTACTTATAACGACTCATGTAATTATTATTTAAAATTTATATACAGATATCCGGAAAAACATTTTTAAGAAACTTTACGGAGTATATTTTAACTCCATCAACGCTCATTATGTGCTACTAAACTCGCACATTTTGTACAACATGATATCAATAGTTAAAGTTAAACAACATCAACCTCAACATTAACATCTATGTCAGCTAAACAAACTTAAATCTTTCATCCAATAAAATTTTTACAAAATATTAATTGATATTAATACATAATGAAAAACTCATGCATACTTATTAGTTGTACTTATATCATAATTTTCACGGGTAAATTCTTATATATTCATACTAGTTATAATACCTGTGCACGCACAGGGTTTTTAAAATTTCTTTTTGATTATGTATTATTATCGATTAAGAAATGAATCACTTAACATGCTTCAATTGGTTTTACTTGGTGGACTAAAAATAAAAAATCATATGTATATATGTTATAATCTACCTATTATATTAGGAGAATGCTTTTGGATTAAATATTATATTTTATTATTAAAGCGAAATCAAATGATGATACTTGACTTGCATGACATGTTAGTGATATATGCTTTTAGTTTTGCAAACCCATGCTATCAATTTACGATATGTTTTTCTTTTAATTATATTTTCATTAAAATATGTAGCATATTTAGATTGCTTTTAAGATTGATTCATTTCTTTGATTATGAATAACCTTCATACCATGTTTACTAATGTACCTTTTTGTTTGGAAAATTGTATTTTCATAAGTTTGTGCTATTTACTTCTTATGTTTGATCTTAAAATTACCAAATTAACATGGATGCTTACACTATATCTTCTTTATTACATAAAGAGAAACAAAAAAAGATGTGATGGGTAGAACTCAAATTTAATCTTACGTTTATGTCTAATGTATAAAAATAATTTTTCTCTGAGACCGAACTATATAAGGAAATTATAATTACTTGTATAAGTTAATTATTAATGCATGAAAAAAATGACAAATAGTACATTCGCAAGTCTTTTATGATTGTTTGAATCTTTACCGACCTTTCACTTTAGTGCAACTTTCTTTACAATTGGCCTAGATCATCAAGGTAAAAGACACCCATATTTTAGACCGTTGGTTGATACCCATAGTGTTATTAATGACAACAAACACCTGCTAAGTTTCATTAACTCATTTAAAGACACCTGCTAAGAATTCCTACCATAAAATTCCCCATATAGGCATTAAAATACATCTTTGGTACATTAAAATACATTCATGTATTATCTAAATCAGCAACTCAACTTAATTATACATTCATACCTTGAGCAGGCGTAGAAAATCATTCCATGACAATCATGTGTTAATACTTAATCCTCTTCTAAAAACGCACACAACAAATTTCATTGCACTTTAGTGTGTGTGATAAGATCATAAAACTGCAAAAACCACTTATATGTTGCATTATAGTGAGGATAACAACAAAGTTACTTATAACATCAAATAAGAAAACTTCAGATTATAACTAAAGGGGTTTTTGGTTATGCTNAAAAAAAAAAAAATTACTAAAACTTGGTGTGTATAACAAAAAAAATTAAACCATAAAAAAGGTTACTAAACTATCAGCTAGATAAGGCATAAGCCAAAGTTCTGTTGAGGTCTCTTTCAGATTCTATTGAGAAGCAAAAAGAGGTTAGCACATAAATCATAAGTATAGAAGAATGGTATCTCACATCCGTTATTACCAACTCAATAACATTATCGTAGTATAGTAACGTAATAACCTGATTAAAAACTATATATGCTTGCTTAATAATTCTCATGTACATACTTTAATTCATTTACGACGGACAACTTTTATGTTTTATTTTTATTTTTTTATATTTTTTATGAAACATCACGTCAATGAATAAAGTTAGGTTATCACCTACATAGTTTTTCTTTTTTTGATTTAGAAGGTGATTGTTATCAAATAAGGATTGTGATGCGTGCATTTTTTTTATATATAATTTAAGGAAAACCCCTTCTAAATTAAACAATGACTATCTAACCCATGTGTTTGTTTGTTTGTTTTTTTTTAATAATTAGCTTTGTATAATATATTTAACTGGCAGACATGCTGAGGTTGATGTTGATGTTATTGTTTAACTTTAACTATAACTATTGATATCATGTTGTACAAAATGTGTGAATTTAGTAGAACATAATTAGCGTTAATGAAGTTAAAATATGCTTCGTAAAGTTTTTAAAATGTATTTATGGATATTCATATATAGAGTTTAAATAACAATTTCATCAGTCGTTATTATAAGTAGAATCACGTATATTTATTTTCATATCACAGTAACTCATGCTTACCATTTGATATTTATATTCTCGTTACTAATAATTTAGCCGTATTTTAATATTCAAACCCGTGTACGCATAAATTAAACTTTTAAATAGAATAACATGAGTCCTTATTTTAAAAAATATTCTAATTATTTTAAAAAATATTTTAATGGATGAAAATCTATAACTAACAATATTAAAACTAATTCGCATATTTACATTTCGTAATTTAAATAGATGAAAGTCTGAAACTAATACTAATACTCATGTCATTTTAAACAAAGTTCATATTATAAAGTATAAGGGGTATAAAGTGTAAGGGGTTATTTGTGTTTTTTCTAAAGTTATTAAAACACATGGAAACTTATAATTTTACACTTAGCTCCATATATTTTATGTAAAATTCAACCACTAAAGTTTTATTAATTACTTTCTCTTTTTTAAAGTTTTTGTCTTCATAAATTTGACACCTATATTTTTATGCATTTTTTTCTTAACCAAATTTCTCCACCAAATCTATTAAGTTTGACCAAAATCAATTTAATTTTGACTTTTTAACGAGCAACGAATATGGGAGATATACGGGAACCGATTGGTTAAACACTATGACACACGAGGAGTTCAAGAATTTTGATGTTCTATCCAACAAGGTATGCATACTTGAAAACCATAGATTGGCTGAATGTACACCTACCTTTAAATTTATTGACGAGATGTTTGACGAAAAGCTTTTGAAGATTGTTTGTACAAATAATGGTGAGATTTGTAGATGTTCTTGTGAGCTTAACTTTAACTTTAATTCTTAACTGATTATTTTTCAGGTTT
The DNA here is from genome assembly GCA_014162995.1 of Artemisia annua. Lineage (NCBI taxonomy): Eukaryota > Viridiplantae > Streptophyta > Magnoliopsida > Asterales > Asteraceae > Artemisia > Artemisia annua. The sequence goes on from LBNU01008833.1 coordinate 180,350, forward strand.
TGGTTCTTGATATTTTGCTAAGGTTGGAAGTATCAAGTGATGTTTACTGTTTGTTAGTATTTGACTAGAGATTGCTTTTAATGTTTGTGGCTTGCCGGTATTTGACTATAAGTGATGTCTATAAGCAGAAATAGAGAAGTCAATAATGACCTAAGAAAAACTAATGCAAAAGATCATGTGTAGTACACGAATCAGTTGACAAACACACTAAAAAAAGCAGTAGAAATTGAACAAAAGGCTCTAGAAACCACCATGATGAAAATAACAACACACCGGACATGCTTGAGCAATCCAACACAAATAAGCATCAACAGCGACCGAAACCATGACATGTTTATCAAGAGGGAGTATGCCGCCAAAAGTAACACAGCTATGTTCATGCATCGCACAATCAACCCTTTTGTATGATAACTAGTTAACATGTTGGAGATTTGCGAAGCTTTGTATCTTTTGACCCACAAGGACATGCAAATAAATGGTGGTTTAGCAAGTGTCTTACATTTTCATTGCTTCAACTAAAGGAAATAAGAAGCAAGTCAATAAAAGCTCACTTTGAGTCTTGACCAACTTTCCTGTAAAAGTCCTAAATGTCTGTTTAAAAATAGACTAAAGTAGATTCAGCCTCTTGTATACAACTACATACATCACCAACTTCAAAAAACAACAAACACGAAACTAAGAAAAATATGGACAACCCGAGATTGGGAAAGAAAGATTCATGTTTTCACACAATTCTTTTCGGATCCAAAGCACAAAAAACTGTTGTCCAATGAATCTAAAGCTCTGTTTGTTGGAGCAAGGGTTGGGCAAGATGTGGAGGCTTTAAAACGCGTTGGAGTGTTGGATTCAATAGGTCTAGCCGTCTAGATCTTGTTCCATATCCACCACTTGTGATAAAATGGACCTTCATCATCCATTTGATGTTGAGACTTTTGACTTTGAATTCTCGAATGTGTTTGATCATGCTTTGTATCCGGATAAGTTTGTAGGGGAGATCCAACGGACGTTGAAAGTTGGAAGGATTGCATGTGGCGATATCTAGGTGGTCAGATAAGTATTCAGTGAATGATTTGTTTAGTATTCATCCACTGATTAAGCTGTTTAATGGGTCAGATTTTGTTTATACTAGGAAAGTTGATGGGTTCGGATTGGATACTGAAGTGGTCTTTAGGAAAATTAGAAATTGAACTAACTGTGAGAGTGTGAGGATTTTCTGTTGCTTACTTCATTTCTTAGCACAAGACAGTCATAGTCAGATGAGTTGTGAAACAAATTAGGATCAAAGTACGAGCGTTTTGAATAGGTCAAAACAAGTTGGGGACTATTTATAAACATTTAGGACAGGTAAAACCGAGTTGGCCTTATCGTTAAACAATTGGTTCTGTACTTCTGTTGCTATTTTGTATATATGGTGTTTGGTTTACCCAATAAACTTTTTTTTTTTTTTTTTTTTTTTTTTTTTTTTTTTTTTTTTTTTTTTTTTTTTTTTTTTTTTTTTTTTTTTTTTTTTTTTTTCATGGATCAAACGATGTTTAATCTCAATATTTTCTGAGATGCTGGTAATGTTGTTGCTACTAAAAAAGATTTGGAATTTCCATCTGCGAACACATCCATTCACAACAGCTTCCCATGATATCAAAATGAATGAGTCGGGCAGGTTGGATAACGAATAACACAAAAGTACTACTACTACTCACATAAATAAATTGAATTAAAGCTTTTAAATAACTGAATCTCCAACAATAATGGAAATGTAAAATAGAACATTTGAAACATGAATCACAAGTTCATCATTTTACATACTAAAACTGCACAAACGAGCCAAAAAATATTCTCTCTTTCTTCCTAGAATCCTTGAGCTGTTCCCTTTTCCGGATTTTGAGCACAGAAACCGTTACGCCAAGCATCAATAGCAGAGTTGTTGCATTCCATTTTATGTTGTCGATATCATTGGTTCTACATTGAATTATACTGTTAATATAGATAACTATTGTCTCGTGCCATCAACAATATTCTAGATCCAAGGCTGCATATATTAGCAAACTGGATTACATATTCTTGCCAAAAGGTTAATGGGAATGGTAGCTTTGATTGCTATTGTGTAAGCGCCATATTATGCAGAGTACTAAACAAGCAGCCAAACAAATAAGTATAAGGTTCCATAACACTTCCCACTCGCACCAGGAATTGGACCAGAAATCACATTATTCTGCAGCGTACTAAACAAGTAGCAAAACAGAAAACCAGCAGCACAAAACAACAACAAAAAACTTAAAAAAAAAACTCGGAAAGTTTGGTGAAATGTATGAAAGTTGATTACAGACTGCAAGTTACTAGGAATTCTGATTGCAGGCGACAAAATCCCGGACAAATCCTGACCAGGCTGATAATTAAAAATGAAAATACACATTATGTATAGGTAGCAAAATTGAGAAATTCACTTGGTATTATTCGACTCAGGTTATGTTTATCGGTGAAAAAAATTACAATGTATAGAACCTCATGCCAAAAAGTACCCGTTTAACCCATTTCCCAGCTCGTCAGACTCACCCGTTTGGCCGTTTGACGCCTCTAAAGTATTGTGAAAAGATACTGACCGAGCAGAAATAGTCTATTGAATATAGTCATGTCTTCAGATACGTAAACCACGGCTATACGAACAAAACCCGGCTATATCCGGCCAAGGCCCGGCTATTCCGGCCATAACCCAGCTAGACCCGGATATTCCGGCCATGACCTGGCTATTCCGGCCAAGACCCGGCTAGACCCGGTCATGACCCGGATTTTCCGGCCAAGATCCGGCTAGATCCGGACAATCCGTGTTATGGCCGGTTGTAACCGGGTCATGGCCGGAATATCCGGGTCTTGACCGGAATAGCAGGGTCATGGCCGGATATAGCCGGGTTATGGCCGGAATATCCGGTTTATGGCCGGGTCTAACCGGGTCATGGCCGGAATAGCCGGGTCATGGCCGGAATATCCGGGTCTGGCCCGGTTATGGCCGGATATAGCCGGGTTTTGTTCGTATAGTCGTGGTTACGTATATGTCTATATGAAGACATGACTAGATTCAATAGAGCGAGTATCTTTTCACAATATTTTAGAGGTGTCAATATGGGCGAGTCTGAAAAGTTAGGAAATGGGTATTCTAAACAAAATCAGATTTTATAAAACATGAGAGTCACAAGTTGTTTAGCATAAAACAAGGTTTTAGTTTTTCAGATCGTTAAAAAAAATCGACTAAAAAGTTTCAATGAGAAAATACGCATGCATATATTCTAGATCCAAGGCTGTATATATTAGCTAACGGGATTGCATATTCTTGCCATAAGGTTAATGGGAATGGTGGCTTTGATTGCTATTGTGTAAACGTTGTGTAAACATAATTGAAGGCAATAAGGCAGTTATTAGTGATGAATATAAACGGCTGCCTCTAAGAGATGTTTGACAGTTGGGATTAGCTACTTTGCGCCTGATTATTTGACTTTTAAAGGGATGTTTGGCATTTCATTTATGATGATTTGGAAGAATCAGTTGTATAACAAACAGCCTGCAAGCTAGTGTTTTGCTGTGCTTCTTCTGAGTAAACTTGACATTTTTAATTACTTGGAATTACAAAAACTTATTCTGCAGCGTACTAAACAAGTAGCGTACAACAACAGAAAACTAAAAAAAACTCAGATAGTTTGGTGAATATGTGAAAGTTGATTACATAGACTGCAAGCTACTGGAATTCTGATTGCAGGCGACATAATCCCGGATAAATTCTTACCAGGTTGATAATCGTAAAAAAGAAATATACACATTATGTGAGAAATTTACTTATTAATTATTCGAATCAGGTCATGTGTATGGGCAAAAAAATTATAATGTATAGAACCTCATGAATATTTTGCCTAAAGGTGTTTCGTCATGCCAAAAAGTACTCGTTTGACCCATTTCCCAACTCATCAGACTCACCCATATTGACACCTCTAAAGTTTTGTGAAAAGATATTCACAGAGCAGAAACGTCGCGTGTAACCATCTTCCAGCCATGTAAGAGACCATCAAGCACAAGTTACTGATATGCACTTCTTCAACACAGTATATGGAAGGAATTGAAGATCCCAAGCACAAGCATAGACTGGATTTTTAATACAAGTTCATTAAGCAAACAAATGACTAATCAAATGGAAAGTGATAATGAATAGCCAATATTTGTTACAAGTAAAGAGTAAATAGTGAAATAACATTACAACGTCTGGGAGTATTTGGCACCCTCTCGATCAAGGAGATCTGTCTTTGGTGTTTGCATTTCCTTCACTTGTTGGTTAAAAAAAAAAAAGGTCATAAATAGAACCCATGTAATCATCTTGTGTGGAATGCAATTCAACTTTGTTCGGCGTGGAGAACCATCACAAGCTAGGGGATGGCGGTAACATTCGTTCCCATATTGACTCTGACTCTTGTACATTGTGGTTTTTTTTCATCACCCATATGCCATAACTGAAGTCTTTCTGAACAAGGATAAAAAAAGCATAGACGGTCTTTCAAAGTCCCGAGTTTGTGTGATTCGGACAATTCATTAAACCGTATAAACCTCCTTGGCTAAATCGAAAGAAACAACTATTGGGTTTGTGTTTCGACCAAGAGCAAACCAGTAAAACATAATAAGCCTTCATAGCTTGTTATATCAAGGTCCAATTCTCCAACAACTGGTCCCCAAACGTTTGATTTCAACTCCAAGACTATAAAACGATACTTCTTATTAAACTTATTGTTAAACCCAAGACAACCTTGTAATCATCTTCGGATAAATCATAGCCAAAAGCCAAGTGACGAAAACGTATTTTGGGGGGAGTTGCTAATTTTCAGCTGGCGAGTTAATGGATTAACAACTGAATATTCAAACTTGATACATATGCATAATAGACCATTCAAACTTGAATATTCATAGGCATTTCAAGATTTCTAATTGAGATTTTTAAGGACATTTATTTGTAAGGCTAATTCCATACAAGCCAATGGTCATTCCGTGTAATTCTATGTGCTGGACAGGACAAAGTGGGCAAGTTTGGGTTGGACAGACCCGTTAGACGATATTTGACCCATTTAACACGCTCAACCCATTTTGAACCGTCTTATTTTAGCTGATGTTTTTTTATATTTTACTTATTGTGGCCCATTTTCAAACAATTACGACGTGAATTGACCCGGTTCCATATAAAGGGGGAATTGCCTCATGTAGATTGATCTAACATGAGCCAAGCTAAGACTTGGGCCCAAGACAAACTGAGCCATAGCCTAAATATTTTTTCCTCAGTTTAGTGGTAGATCCAGGTTTCCTAACACTACAATCCGCTAGGTCATGTAAAGTAGACCATGCATCGACTTGACTAAACTTCACTGCTAGTTGATTAGTTTCAGGCAAATCCAGAATTTTCAATTAGTTAGTGGCGATTTTAGAATTTTTTTTCACCACTGACTGCTATAATAATTTTTCCGTGTACATCTACCATATAAACTTAAATGAAAAAAGGCTCAGACTCGTAAAGCAATTTTAGCATGTAAACAAAAAAACTGATTCATATGCGTAAAAAGGAGATGAGGACACATGCCTTAGAAAATTAATATGCGTAAAAACTGATTCATATGCATAAAAAAAACTGATTCATAGCAGTCAGTGGTGCAAAATTCTAAAATCGCCACTAACTAATCCTGCAAATGGATCACAAGCTCAAGCTAGTTCAACAGACTGATACAGAACACAAAGTCAACCATATAAAGTCTCAAGTCAAGATCCAGCATCCAAACAAGCTACAATTACACTTCAAAGCACAAAGGGACTGTAAAGGGATGTAAATGTTATAGTTCAGTGTAGTTAGTATGTTGTTTAGTTAATAATTCATAGTGTAATTGTGCTGTTAGATAGTTTGACTTTGACTTTTCTTGTATATAAATAGTCCAGTTGTATTCATTTCTTCAATAATAAGGAAACATAACCATTTTTCCCGCCAACAATATTTTGTCAACTTCTCAATATGTTTCTATTGATATTGTTTTCTCAGCCTTTTGTGAATTTGTTGTGTTTGGTTTCCAAGAACAATGCTCAGCTCAAGTGCAAGGTGTATCGAGGGGGAGAAGGCCGCATACAAAAAGAAGACGCATTCATGTTTGCCTGGTTTGAGTTAGAACCAGTTTGGTCGAAACTGGTTTGGGAACCAATAAATGTATACCTTTAAACGTTCTAAATTATCAGTAGAAAAATATATAGATGGAGTCTCGGGTGCCACGTTGGCAATCCCCATCACACACACAACCTTTCCAATCCCTACTGTCCAATCCCTCCCCCTTGAGAATCAACGCCCCACACAGAAACATGGCCTCTTATATAGGCTTACAACTAAGACAAAAAACATAACTAAAAGTAGGAAACATAAAGCAAACTTATTGCAGACATTACTTCCCAATTCCTAACTCAAAAACTTATTTACCCATTATTTGCTTTTGTTGTGCTATATCCTGTTCAACAGAAAGGGTTGGAAGCATAAGATCTTTGCTTTTACCCCAGACTACTAGGTAGAGCCCTGCAAGTACTACAATTGCTCCAAGAACCCTGCGAGAAAACTTATAAAAGCTGTCACATTTTTTTTCATGTTTTTGGTAAATAATTAAGAAGCAGGATTTTTTTTACCTTCCAAGCTATGTTTTTTCTGCAAGAATAATGGAACCCATGATAGCTACAAATATCATGTTAAGAGGACTGAATGCAGTCACAAAAACAGGACTCCTGTCTTTCATTATTAGTCCTTGAATGTAGTAAGCGAGACCTGAACATATTATGCCCTGCATGTACATCAAGAAAGTTTGAGCTGCTGAATATATTTCAGGAGGTTGTAGGCGTTAGAAATGCAATTTGGGGTATTTCTGACGTGTTTCCAGTTGTATTATTTTATTTTACCAGCACGATCCCTTAGGGATATCTTGTAACCCAAATTGACCAATTCATATGTAAATTGTTCGAGATTGCCACCTTTAGTTATCATCCCCAGGAAATAGAAAATCTGGCCAATAACCGGCCTGCAAAACAAGAAACAAAACATCATTATGTAACCGTTACATGTACATATGAAGACTAATACTTATTTTGTGTATTATCGAGAAAAACTTACTCCAATAGTGCTAGTAGCATAAGCTTGATAAATATTGATGACTTGGTCATCTTCGGCCTCATGTTCCGGTTACAAAGATAATGATGAGTAAAAATTAAGACAGAATAACATATAGACTTGTGGATATAGAAGAATAAATTTAGACGCGTGTTTGTGTGTGTCAGAGAGAGAGATATACTTGTCTAGAACAATGGTGAAAGGGGCTATGACAATATATAGCAGCAACTGCATGCCGGTAAACCACGAATACATAATTGATCATCCCTTCATTTAGAGTAACAATCGAAATATTATCCATTCCCGAAAGCCCGAGCTGCAAATATATTACAGCAAAAACGGGCTTCCCCTTTCTGAAAAATTCGCTCATTTTCCTACTCGATACTTGCTTATATACAACAACAACAACATCGAGTGGGAAAATGAGCGAATTTTTCAGAAAGCTAGGGGAAGCCCTTTTTGCTGTAATATTTTTGCAGCTTGGACTTTCGGGAATAGATATTATTTCGAAAGTTGCTCTGAATGAAGGGATGAGCAATTATGTATTCGTGGTTAACCGGCATGCAGTTGCTTCTATTGTGTCTATATATAAGAGCATGCTTTGCATTTGTCTATATATAAGAGCAACATTATATTTTTGCAGCACCAAGAATAACCTTCAAAATGCTCATGTTTACCAATCCCAAATTTTACCCTGAAAACGACGCTAAGAAAAAAAATATATATTGTCACCACTTTATTATGCACGACTCTTTTTATTATGTGTTTAAATTGAAACTTTATTTTGAAAATCCACCAACTTTTAAGTTTGCTTTTGGATATGATAGTCGTAACATTAACATGTTTTGGCTGTTTTGCAGGCGGGGATCACACAATTCAGCGATTGAGTCTTTGTTAGACATTGAACGCAAGCTAGTCAAGCTTTTGCATTATGATTTTGGTAAGTTTTCCATCTGCGATGTAAATTGTTCCTAGCTAGATGGTGTAATTTAAGATCATAGTAAAAAGGTTTTAAACACAAGTCCAACTATTTTAGGATAAAAAGGCTTGTTGTTGTAGTATGATTTTACAATTTACACCACTGTTAAAGAAAAGGATTGAAGTTAATTTTCCTTAAAAAGGGATATTGCATGATAAATTTCTCAAACGATAATGTCTCGGTAATTATGACCGTGTTAGATCGGACTGTTGATCCAATCTTGTTTGCTAGACAAATTACCAAAATAATCTTTATAGAGAGTGACTTTACCGAAATGAACTTTTTTAAAATGCTTTACCAAAGTAACCAAAATATGTTACCGTCATATTTTTCATTTCCCATTCGGGTAACATACTCTCGCCCCAAAAATTTTATTCGCCTATGTTGGCCCAAGATAATGTAGATAGATCAAATGTAAACTTGTATTAATTAAGTACTTTAGTTAACAGACTTTTATATGTATTAAGTATGTTAAAGTAGTGTTTGGGTCAAGAATGCAAATGGGTCAAACGTATGCCAAACAGGCCCATTGTGCAAGACAGTTATATTAGTTATGTAAAACCGTTTTTCATGAAACATCACAATGTTTCATGAAGTAGTACGTGTCTATTAGGGTTCTATAAATTGTAAGATTTCGACTTGTGAAATCTACAACAACAACCTTATTTTATATCTAGTAAAAGTTCTGTGTCAATTCATTTTTACCCGTTTACAGTTAATTGCAAACATTCATTCTCAAACACACTGCACACAATGAAACACTTCTTGAAATCCAAATATGGTGGCAAACAACCTGATGACAATTGGTATCAGAGCAAGGTCTCTCATCCTTGGGAAAAGCCATCATTCAAACAAGCCAGTGGATTTCAAACTGGTAGATATCTATTAAGGGAAACCCCTAAACGTCTCTACCAGTGGAATTCAAGGATCAAAAAGAGTATATCTCCAAAGGCAAAAGAATTATTAGCACAAACTGTGTTAGATAATGAAGTTTACAATTCACAAAAGCAAGGAGAATCATCAAAAGGAAAGCCAAAACAGACTGCAAAGGAGAAAAGATCAAAGTGTTACATCTGCAAAACCAAAGGGCATGCATACTGGGCATGCAATGAAAGAAAAAGGATAGCAAGTATGGAAGCAGTGCATGATGTAGACATGACAAGGCAGATAGTAGAACAAGAGAGACTCTACCCTGAGAAAGTACACGTTTTTGGTGATTACACAGTGCAAGGGACAGACAAGGGTGACTGGAATGACATCTGGTATGTTAGTAGGAAATATAAAGTACATATGTGCCCTAGAAGATTGCTATTCAAAGATGTGAATTACAAATTCAAAATGATAGGAAAAGAAGAATATGAATGCAAATTCATTTTTTCCTATGGCATAGGCACTGCTAACATCAAAACTGAGTATGGTGACATACATGTTAGGCAAATTCAGTACACCCCTGAAATATCTCTGAATATTTTAAGTTTAGAATTGTTAGAACAACAAGGATTCTCTGTGAAAATAAAGGATACAAGGTGTAGTGTTATTCATATGTATCAAGATGAAGATACAAGTCTGCCAGAACCATGTGATATGGAAAACAGAAAAGTTGGGGCTAAGGAAGTTGTACAAGAACATAACAACTTCATGGAGAATTACTTCAAGTCCATTGATCCAGGAGATGAGTGCTCTCTAATCAAAGGAATTGAAGATTTGGACTGGAATAAGGAAGTGACACAAGATTATCTGGATGAAGACTATCTCAGTTTTAATGGAACCCTTTATGCCTTAAAGGTCAATTCTTTCTCTAGATTCATTTCATTTATGAATTTGTTAAAGAAAGACAATCTGTTATATAGAAACTGGGAAGTTTTCAACAAGAGATTTTTAGATATGATTAAATGGTTCTATCTAGTGCACTTGAATTATGAAACATTAGATGTGATACCACCTGTTGTCAAAGATGTAGAAGTGAACTTGCTTTGTTTGTTAAAAGTTGTGGAAAGTCTAGGGGGTTATTTCTCTGTCACAGTTAGTGGCAAATGGGGAACAATTGCCCAGTTACAAGGTCTAGACACCAAAGATGGGGAAGCAATGAACAATTGTTACAAAAAATTTCTTGATCTTGTTGTGATTTACTATGAGACTGCCCAAGAACCTTGGGGTGAAAAGTCTGTACATGTGGGTGAAGCAAGCAGTAAAGGTTTGGCCAGGGACTCACAAGACCAGAAGACATTGGGAGGAAATAGTGAAGCAAAAGATGCAAGGATGGACCATTTTGGAGTTAGGCTGGAACCAGAAGAAGATGGACAACACAGCAGCCAGGATAGTAATGATCTTGATATCATTACATGAAGATTGAAGCAAGCAGAAGTGAAGGATTTGATGCTATTACATTAGGGGGGAGATTGTTGGCCCAAGATAATGTAGATAGATCAAATGTAAACTTATATTAATTAAGTACTTTAGTTAACAGACCTTTATATGTTATTAAGTATGTTAAAGTAGTGTTTGGGTCAAGAATGCAAATGGGTCAAACGTATGCCAAACAGGCCCATTGTGCAAGACAGTTATATTAGTTATGTAAAACCGTTTTTCATGAAACATCACAATGTTTCATGAAGTAGTACGTGTCTATTAGGGTTCTATAAATTGTAAGATTTCGACTTGTGAAATCTACAACAACCTTATTTTATATCTAGTAAAAGTTCTGTGTCAATTCATTTTTTTACCCGTTTACAGTTAAACCAAACATTCATTCTCAAACACACTGCACACAAATATGAAGCATCTTTTGAAATCCAAATATGGTGGCAAACAACCTGATGACAGCCTAGTTTGAGAAATACGTATTCGCCCCAGAATCACTCATCATTTAATTACCTTTGAAAATAACATCCCCATGTATACTCGCCCAATATCATCGCTCCATGCTTGATTCAAATTTCACATCTCATTTATTCAATGTGAAATGCAGCTAATATACTATATACTGTCCAAGTTCCATTGCCAATATGCAACAATGTTTGTTATAGTGTTAGTTACATATCAATATGCAACAATGTTTCTAGTAACCTCATACTAAGATATTCAAAAGTTTCACATTGAATAAAGATTTACCATTCGCCTGTTAAACATTGTCCTTCGCACAGACAGAAAAATGATTGACCATTCGCCTAGACCTTAAATTGTCATTTGCCCAGACCTTAATGCCACTTTGTCGTTTAATAACCTCGCCCTGCATATATGTATTCGCCCTGCAATAAACAGCCCCAAATAAGTGTTACTCGCCCATGTATTCGGCCACATATATGTATACTCGCCCTGGATATATCTATTCATCCAAAAAAAGGAACACTCGCCCATAATAACCTCGCCCTGCTTCATAGTAATTAGTAACCTCGCCCTATAAACATTTTTGGAACACTCGCTTGCTACATGATCACCCATCAATACGCCCATCCCTCGCCCTAGCCTTCACAGCTCGCCTAGCCCTCGCCCACCACTCGCCCAGCTTCACAGCTTGCCCTGCAATTCGCCCATCACTCGCCCTGGTTCACAGCTCGCCCAGCAATTCGCGTAGCACTCCGTTAATACATGTGTATGGTTAGAAACTAATCTAGTAACGAATCTAACGGATAATATTGAAAAGTTCATTTTGGAAAATTTTCTGTGCGATGTTCATATTCATAAACTAGTCCTATAAGGAGTTCATTTAAGAAATTTGCTCTAAATAAATTATGACAGTTGTTAAATTCCTCTAGACGTGTCACTCATGTGGCATAGATAAAACTTGTTATACCCTAATATGGTTTTATTACCCAAAATAGAAATCAGATTAAAGTAGGTTACTCACATTTCCTGAATTAAATTACTTGCTATATTCAGTAAATATTATTCATTCCCAAACTTGGATCATGGCTTTCTTGTAAAACACAATGCCCATTTCCTAAGCTAAAGTAGACGCATGCAAATGTCATGAATGTTCGTTTATTTATTCATAATATATAGAAAGCAATGAAAAGTACATGTAACTAAAGGAAGGATATTTTTAAGTAGTTTGTTACGAAATTTTCAAAGTATTAAAATTTCATACGATTCTTGTTACATCCAATAATATATTGGTAATATCAAATAAATACATGTTCACAACAGATATGATGTTTGCTCTAGTATTGCTTAAAATTAGATTTTATTTTATGCATTAATCTCCCTTACTTTATCCATGAATAATATAACTTTTGCCATATTTCTTTTGGATTGTTTTATCTTGACATTTACCCAAATCCTTTTGGAAGTCACGGCAAAATCTGGTCTTCAAATTCCACACCCCAAT
>LBNU01008834.1:7842-23284 GCA_014162995.1 Artemisia annua
AAAAAAAAACTAGTTTAATGCTAAGAAAACTACTTGTGCCAAACACCCCTTAAAGGGATTGTTTGACATTTTTAACACTAACACTTGATTTTTAAAACTGAAACTTGTTATATAATGATGAAATAAGCTGTGACTAACCTAAATAAGCACTAATGAACTGGAAATAAGCACCTAAGTGAGCTAATAAGCAAAACACTACTTTTTTTTTTTGAAAACTTTAAGTACTACTTGAAGAAAACAATTTGAATGAAAGAAAAAGCTCTCAACGAGCTATATAAGCTTATCTGAGCTTATAAAATGAGTGAGAATAGCTTAAATAAAAGAAACTTGAAGATAAGCAATTTAAACTAAGTAAATTTGACAAATAAGAAAACTTGAAATTGTATTAAAAAGAGTACAAAAGCTTGAACTAACTACTGAATATAACTAACAAATAAACTTAAAACTAAAATTTAACTAAAGCTACACTACTCTATATTAAGTCCTACTCCTAATCCTACTACCTACTCCTACTAAACTACCCTACTCCTAATGCCTTATAAAATGGCATACAATTGCTATTTATACAACTGAGAAAAGGGTTCTCTGCCTTTGAATATTGTCCTCTTGCTTGTGTGTTTCTTTTGTGAGGGATTGGAGACTTGGACCCTTGTTTGTGTTTTCTTCATTCAACCACAACCATTGATCATAAACTTGGTCTCCACTCCAATTCTTATCAGCCGTAGGATCAATTCAGTGTCCATATATGACTCCTTGGATTGCCAGCGTGGCTTGGTGGTCATGTGAGGGGGGGGGGGACCAAAAGTGAGCATGTGACTTGGGTTTGTCTGTTTCATTGAGAGGGACAGGGGTGAGGGATTTGGCGCCAAGGCAGGGGTTTTGCTACAGGGGGTTTAACTTCGGGGGTGCAGGGTTTGGTTCAAGAAATGGGTTTGTGGTGTGAGTGGGCTGATAAGGGTTGTGAATGTGGTGGGCTTAGGATTTGGCTAACAGAAGTGTAATGGTTGGATCAGTTTAGGATTTAGTTTTGTAGATATAGTATAGGTTTATGATTTAAGAAAGAGTTTAGTGTTTAAGTAGAAATAAAAAGGTTTAAACTAAAACTGATTTATTTATTTTTATTTTATTTTTATTTTATTTTTTTTATTATTATTCTTTTTTTGATTAGGAATTAATAATATTAACATAAAATGTAAACTTAATAAAAGTTTTAACAAAATAAAAAGTTTGTCAAAATGTTTTTGTGGTTTTATTTTGAAAATGGAATTTGGATTTTGAAATGGTTTTGGGAAAAAGGTTTTGAGTTTTGGTTTTAAAAATGATTTTTGCATTTAAGTTTCGGGTTAAAAGGGTGATTAGATAATTTGGCGTCCGGTTAAGGGGTAATTTGGGAAGTTTTGGGTTTTGTGTGGTTTTCCAAGCTCACCCCCATGTCACATCCCGGGATTGACTTTTGCGTTGACTTTTTGTCTTTTTCTTCATTTTTCTTCAAAAATGTGTCGAGTCGATCCGGCAATGCTCCATTTAGCTCAATAATCCAATCCATGCTCCGTTTTGCTCACTTTTGCATTGTTTTCAATCCATTTGTACCTGAAATACACAAAAACACATTTCAAGGATATTTGTGACATTATATGGTCTTTTTCGGGTGTTTTTGGTCATTTTTGTTCGTTAAATGAGGTAAAAGATATGTGTAAATAGACACATATCACCATGCGTTCAGAAGGCAAACGACAGCGTTTAATGGACAAGAAGAATTTCAGCATGCTCCAACTCCATTGACTGGGGAACAAATATACTACGCGGTACAACTAATTGAAAATAAATGGGGAAAAGGCAACCGAACAAACAATAACACCTCGAATAACCAAGAAGATACGAGAGGCAGAGGTGGGAAGATTACAAAGCAGAAAAGGAAAACAACAGAATCAGAGGGTAGTGCAAGCCAAGTAAATGAACCATATTGGAAGAAATTCAACATTTGGTATCGAAAGCTAAAGTATTGGAGGCATAATGTCGTTCCACACTGTATTGACTTTATGCATGTAGAAAAGAATGTTGCTGAGAGTCTAGTCGGAACTTTGCTGAATGTTCCTGGAAAGACAAAAGATGGAATGAATGCTCGATTGGATCTGGAAGAGTTGGGGATAAAAAAAGAGTTGTTTGCTAGGAAAGAAGCAGACAAAACAACACTACCTCTAGCAGGTTACACATTAACGAATGCTGAAAAAGACATCTTTTGTGAAACGTTAAGCAACATCAGGGTACCAAAAGGCTATTGTTCAAATTTCTCTAGTTTGGTCAGCCAAAATGATAAGAAGCTCATTGGCTTTAAATCGCATGACTATTACATGCTAATGCAAGAGTTTTTGCCCATTGCTATACGTTCAATCATCCATCCACCCACACGATTTGCTATTATGAGGTTTTGCTTTTTCTTTAAAGCTATATGTAGGAAAGAAATCATCTTGAAAGATCTAGATAAGATGCAACAAGAACTTGTTGTGACACTGTGCCTTCTCGAGAAGTTCTTTCCTCCGTCATTTTTTGATATTATGATACACTTGACAGTGCACCTAACTAGGGAGGTAAAATTATCTGGTCCCGTATGCTTTCGGTGGATGTATCCCTTCGAAAGATGTATGAAGGTTATTAAAGGACATGTGCGAAACAGAAATAGACCAGAGGGATGCATTGCTGAGGAGACTATCGCGGAAGAAACAATAGAGTTTTTTAGCGAGTATCATAAAACCATGAAAACTATCGGTATCCCACCTGATAAACATGTAACCAATGAAAATGAGGATGGAAAGCCATTGTCGGCCGGCAAATCAAATGTACTTTCCGGAGACGTCTTTCAGAAAGCACATTTGTATGTAATACAGAATACAGATGAAATTGTGTTGTATATCGAGTAAGTATTACTAACACATGTCTATTTCGTTGCTTAAAATGTTGTATCAAATATAATAATCAAATACATTGTTTTGTTTCAGGCGACACAAGCAATTTTTGAAAACAAAATACACGGGTAAAAAAAGGGCATTGCTGGAGAATGAGCACACTAAATCTTTTGCTAAATGGTTACACGAAGAGGTAATTACTCGTATGTTGTTTATACTAATTGTTTATTTGTTGGTAAATATAAGTGAGTTGTTCCTGCAATTTAAAGGTAATATATACTTGTAATTAAATTCAGGTTGAGAGAGAGAGTTAGCGATATCCAAAGATAGTGTATCAGAAACTGTGAGGTGGATATCACTTGGACCACGCGCCGACATAGATATACATCAATGGGTATACATTTCGTACGAAAAGTAATGATGGCATAGTTTACCAGAACAGTGGGGTTAGTGTTGAGGCAGCAGATCTTCACATATCCAAAGAAGTTGCAACCACAAGAAAAGCATTTTATTATGGGATTTTACAAGAGATATGGTTACTAGATTACCGTTTCAGGCAAATTCCTCTTTTCATATGTGATTGGGTTAATTCAAAAAATGGTAGGGTCAAACGCGATAATCTTGGTTACACATTGGTAGACCTGAATAGTTTAGGCCACAAGGATGATCCGTTCATATTAGCCTCACAAGCACGACAAGTGTTTTATGTGAAAGACCAGACAGATAAAAAAATTTCTATTGTCTTTAAAACACCTACCAAGAATTACAGAGATACGTATGACGATGTCGATGAGGAATTTAGTACAGTCATTCACGAGTAAAATGATAACATATTGCCGCGAGTAATTCCACAAGCAAATGATGCCTACTATCGAACCGACTGTGAAGGTATTGTTATACGAAAATCAAAGTGAAGCACATGTCATTCTCAAGCTGTAACACTCTGTTTAGGGATTTATTTTTGTCTGCAGAACCTATTTAAGCTTTTGTTATGCTGCAAATACTCTTTTAAAGGATTTATGTTGTTGTTGTTGTATTAATTGTTAAGTTCTCTTTTATTAAAGTATTCCAGATTATACAAAACTATAACTTCTAGCAGCATAAACTGTGTACTAGCCGCATTAACTATGTACTAGCAGTAGTAAACACCCTGCATATTTTGAACCTTTGGAAAATAGTCTGACCATGTCATTTGGTATGATCTAGCAGAAATGACTTGAAAAAAACAATGTTGAATACCTGGTTTGTTGTTGGCCCTCATTGTTTCAAATGTTGTTTTTTGTTACAGTTTTCTCAATTGCAGGCACTTTGTTGAAAAAAATAGTGGTTGAAAAAGTAGTCAATGTGCAGGATCATGACCAATAGACTGAACTCAATTAAGTGAATATCACATTACATAAGTTATCAGAAATGTGTGACCATATGTATCGAATTGTGACTACGCTTAAGTATTGTGTGACAAAATATGACTCTATGATTTAGTCACATAAAAACTCAATGTGACTAATATCAAGGTTAATGCTAACTGACTTTCCATTTTGCTATAAATAATAGTCACATGAATACTTCACAATGTGACTATTTTGAATGTATTGGTCACATATAATACCCTTATAATGTGGCCATAAACATCATTTTGATACTCATTTGTGATATGGTGTGATTATTGTAAAGCCTATAGTTACATGATCGTACTTCAATTAAATGTGACTATACACATTAGGATTTGGCAAGCAAACACACACTAAACTTTAGACACACATATTAACTTACGTGACCATATGTATCAAATTTTCGTTACACTTAATAATGTTTCTATGGTTTCGTGTGACCATATATGACATTTGGACACACTCTTCAAGTGTGTGACATATGTTTGTCACTTTTAAATGCATATCGTGACTAACGCTTCAAACTTACTTTTCAGTTGTCACACATTTCAAATTCATATGTGGCTAAGTATTTAGCAAAGAATGGAAGTCACGTTTAAATAATGTGTGACAAACTTGACTAAATAATTTAGCCACATACACAATTACTTCAGTGACCATATATATATTTTGGTCACACTCTTCAATTGTGTGACATATATTTGTCACATATGTATATCTGTAGTGTGACTAATGTTTAAAGCTGATTTGTATCGGTCACACGTCCCAAATTAAAAGTGACTAAATGATCGAAAAATATTTACCAGTTACCCTATAGTCACATAAATACACAAATGTGTGACATATATCTTCCGAAATGGTCACACAAGTTGGATCAAGTGTGGCTGTTTATTTAAGGCTGGTACATTTAGTCACGTAAATATGTTGCTGTGTGGCCATTCGAAATACGCTATGTGTGACGAAAGGCCATATTTGTAGTAGTGTTGCTTTTCATAAAACATAAAAATACAAAAAGAATCTTCCCTCGCCTCTAGACCTAATTAGACTACTTTCAATCCTAACGAACACTATTCCCCGAGAGAACGATCAATCCCCCGGTACTTGCCACTACACTATACTACATCGGTCAGGTACACTGCCTGGTGGGGATTGCAAGCTTCTCAAGATCCCTTGAGAGGTAAAACCTTTTGCGTAGACCGCAATCCACGCATCAACCACCCTCTTCAGCATCTGCTTCATCGGAACTATCAAGCTTATCCATTGGAACGACAGACCTCTCTTGTTCAGCAGCATCCTTTGGATGAACTTTGTCAGCAGCTTCTCTCCTACTGTCTTGAATGTTTGAATCCAAACAAAATGCGAAACCACACATGTCAACATGAGTGTCACTTGTTGGCATGTCACTGTCACCATGTTCAAAATCACTACCATCCCTTTCTGTTTCTTGTTCTTCATTCTGGTCAAGGTCGTCTTCATTTTCAAGTTCTTCCCTTTCTACTACTTCCTCATCAACCTGTTGGACAGTAGTTCCAAGATTTACACCCCCAGTTTGTGGATATATGTACTCATCAATCATTTCTGCAACATCTTCTGGCCTATTACCAAAGCATGATTCAGGCCTATCCAAAGACACTGGATTATCCTGCTGGAACAAGTCATTATCAAAGAATGTCCCACGTTGTTTATCCTTCGATTGCATAAAACTACCCATAGGGTCATAGTCACTCAATTCCATCAAATTTAAGTAACTGAAACCATGGGTTGAGGATTCTGGCTCATTTTCACAATACTGGATTCCTACATTGTCAGCATTGACAGTTCTTTCAACCAATGGACAAGCATTACATGATGTTTGCGTTCCTACATTGTCAGTATTGACAGTTCTTTCAACCAATGGACAAGCATTACAGGATGTTTGCGCTGGTGCCATTTCATCATTATACCAGTCTAACACCAACAACTTTCCTTTGCTGTTCTTAACAGGTGCACTGACCACATCATCCTCAACAATCTCGTGTATCTGTAGACCCTTTGAGGGCGGACGCCAAATCGTATTCTCCAACAGGTGTTTTTCTACCAACGATACATCCGTCTCTACAAAAACATCTATTTCCTTATACCTAGGTACAAAATTTAACAATACCTTCACATCCTGATTCGACATCAATGGAACTAGTCCATCTTCTAAATTCAGGCCAGAGACCCTAAAATGGGTAAACAACATCTGGTTGGTATCACCCAAACCTAGGTCACCTAAGATTTTGACCATCACACGCATTGAGATCTTGTCACAATCAATTAGGTCTACATGATCAGTGTTATCAAACTTGTACACTCTATTTGGTGGATTAGAAAACTCACCATTGTGGTGGATTTGAATACTGAAGAGCCTTGGGAATGATTCTGGGAACATAAACCAACGAAACAAATAAACAAAAATCAAAATAAATCCACAACATTATTATGAATCAAGTTAATATGCTTTACTTTCCATGTATACACTGCATGGTCATTCGAAAGAAAATTACACAAACAAAATCGTACCGTATAAGGTAGCAATATCCGGAATTGGTTCACTCCGAGCTCTAATTTGCCAGCCACCCATCATGGATCTATTGTTAATTTGGGTGATTTCGACAATATACCACTTGGAATCAAGGGTTCGATGTTATAGGTATGTGGGTGTGTTAAGTGTATAAGAATGAAAGGGCGTAAACTTTGGTACAAAAAATGTCCCTCAACACAAGTGTAGGTGTACTGCTTGGCCCGTCAGGTGCATTTGATGGCGGGAAATATGAAATGATGAAATAACCCTCACATGCAACGCACGTGAGGACTAACTAACAGGATTTTGTAACGAGCGTTAGCGAAAAAACCATTTTTGCATGAACAGTGATGCAATTGGGGCATTATTTGCAAATCGAAACCTTGTCGCGTACATTTTATGCATTTTTTCTTGTATGAGGAGCATATTTGCATTTTTGCCAAACGTTAGGGGCATCTTTTGCAGTTTAGCCTTATGAGAATTGAAGATAAAGGGAATCCAATTATCGAATGAGTAAAGGAATCTGGGTACCAATACATTTGTAAGTAGTTATTTTAACTATAACCTATTTAAATTTTTCTTTTTCTTGAAAGGCATAAATTTTTTATTAAATTGAAAACCTATTCAAATAGTACAATGATCTAAACAAAACTTTATTTTTGGTTTTATTCTTTTAATAGAATTAAGAGTTACTCTGTCCTTCTCTCAAAACTGTATATCGTTTGTCCAAATCGTAATGTAGTTTTTATAACTTTAAAAGTTCAAGCGCAATTTCTGTGAGAAACTTTTGAATTTCAGTTCACTTTTCGTTCCTAGTCAATATGAAATAACTTAGATACTCTTATCCAGACTTTTACCCAAATTAGGACATCTTTCTATATATCGATTAGCAAAGTAAACTTTGCTAATGAATACTAAAACTAAAGCAAAACCCGTTATCTGGTTTATTTTCTTCTAATATTAATATAGACCACTTTTAGTTCTTTCCATTTCTTAGTTTCTTGAAACTTTTATAACTACATTATTGCTATTTTGTCATTTGCATTATTATTGTTATTACTTTAGTCAGTATTATTATTGTTGTGTTACTATTATTGTTAGAACACTATGTATGTTAACGCAGGGCTGTGTTATCCCTTCACAATCTCGCGTTATTGCCCACGTTAAGGTACCNAAAAAAAAAAAAAAAAAAAAAAAAAAAAAAAAAAAAAAAAAAAAAAAAAAAAAAAAAAAAAAAAAAAATCATTGTACTCCACCCCCCAACGTTATAAAACGGCTAGTTTTATTAAAAAAAAATAAATCAAAATCACTTTTATAACACTATAAATACCCATTTTACTTCCCACTTTTTTTCACACTTCCACAACCAACTATTCTCTACACTTCTACAATATCTATACACATTCTCCATAACAAAAAAAATACCCTTGTTTATTCACAATGGATCCGAATCAATTTAACTTCGAACAAATGAGCTGGTCCGATGTAGATGATGCAACCGACATTGAGTTTATGGTAGCTGCGTACGAATATCACCAACAATTGGAACAAACAGAATCATCACAAGCTCCTGTGCACCGTACTAATATCTATCGTGAACGTGAGGTTGCCGAAGAACGCCTGCGTAGCGACTATTTCTATCAAGGTTGCAAGTATACGGAGCGTAATTTTCGAAAAAGATTTCGTATGAGCCGGAGACTATGTCTACAAATACGCATACTCAACTCCAACAAGACCTTATAGACCATGTTTGGCAAAAACGTCTTCAACGTCAACAAGAACAAGAAGAAGAAGAATATTCCGAAGACGATGAATAAGTTTCTAATGTTTCGTATGTTTTTTATTCCATTATGTAGTAGCTTGGTTTTTTTTTGTTTCTGAGAGCCTCGTAGTCGTCGAATTCTGGTATCGATCAACTGCTCGTTCCGTCATAATGATTTTTATGAAACTACGGGGTGTGGTGGGGGTTAGGGGTGGTGATGGTATGTATTAAAAGGGCTCTCACTCTTGTTATTGTGCTTGGTAAGGCGGGGGGTGCAAATGGATTGATTAACCGGTAGTAGGTAATCAATAATTATTAAGGCAGTAAATTGAGGGCGGGTGGTAAGAGATTGATTACACGTCACTCATCTTCTTGCATTCCCTTTCTTTCCCCACTCTCTGAACCCAGCGGCCTAAAGTAATCATGTTATTAAAAAAGGAGTAAAATGTTAATATTTTTGAAGCTTGATAGTACTCGTGAGTCTTACCAAGTCAGGTATTTTTGGAACCTCAAATCGCTAGTACGATGGCATTAGAGTTTAGATCCATTAACATTTTTTTGCAGTTTTTTATAACTTAAATCAAAACAATAATATTTAAAACAGACGAAATATGAAAAGTTATTATTTAGAATCATGTGGAAGCACAATTTGATGCTCAAAATGAATCACATGATTTCTTCGTTTGGGGTAAGGGATTGATTACCCACCTCACTATTTCTTTGCATTCCCTTTCTCTTTCCCCACTTTGAATCCAGCGGGCCCTAAGTAATTACATGTATATAAAAAGATAAAATTTTAATTTTGTTGAAGCTTGATAAGACTCGTGAGTCTTACAAGTCAAGTATTTTGAAACTCAAAATCGACTAGACATGGACTTTAGAGTTTAGATCCATTAACATTTTTTTGCAGTTTTTTATAACTTAAATCAAAACAAAAATATTTAAAACAGACGAAATATGAAAAGTTATTATTTAGAATCATGTGGAACCACAATTTAATGCTCAAAATGAATCACATGATTTCTTCGTTGTCGACAGAAGTCGACGACTATTTCCATTATTAAAACATGGCCATGTATTTGATTCGACCGTATCAACACATGTTTATATATTCTAAATAGTTGATAAATTAAATATATTTTTTAAAGTTATTTTCTATATAGTAATTTATTAGTTATCATTTATAAATTGCTTGTATGCAAGATGATCCTATATACGATAAAACCTTTATAAATTAATAGTGTTAGGATCGGGATATTTTATTAATTTAGCGAGATATTATCATCTTAATAAATTAATATTTTATTAATTTAAAGATGTTTTACATATAACCTTTAAATTTTCAAGTCTAATATAATAGCTAATTACAATCTATACACATTAGAGACGAAAAATAAATTTGAAAATAAGTTCCAATTAACATTTTGTTAATTCACATTCACATTTTATCAAATTAAAATTAACACTTTTTGTTGCAGTATAAGAAGACAACGCACCAACTCTTTATTGCAATAAGGAGATTTTAAGATAAACTCAATATATATTTGAAGTTCAACAAAGAATAAATTACATGGTTCGTCCTTGTGGTTTAGGGTAAATTTCACTCTGAGTCCCTATTTTTTTTGTTGCATCGTTGATCCCTATTCGGAAACTATTGCACACCGTCCATCCCTAAAACCAAATCGAGTTAAGTGTCTCTGTTAGTCCTTTTGCACCGTTAGTCCTTTAACAACCGTTTGCAACAAACATTTGCACCGTTAGCCCTTTATACTAACGACCGTTTATACTTAACAAAATTTTTTTTTTCCCTATTAAATAAAAAAAAAATGTTTTCTTATATTTTTTTTTCTTTTAAATATCTTTAAAATTTATACACGTTTTCATATACACATTTTTATACACACATTTTATTACACGTTTTTTATACACACATTTTTATATACACGTTTTTATACATATTTTTTTACACACATTTTTGTACACACATTTATACACACATTTTTATACACGTTTTTATACAGATGTTTTTATGCACACATTTTATACATGTTTTATACACACGTTTTTATTAAAATGTGTATAAAATGTATCTAAAAATGTGTGTATAAAAACGTATATATAATGTGTATAAAAATGTGTGTATAAAAACGTATGTATAAAAACATGTGTATAAAAACGTGTATAAAAATGTGTATATAAATGTGTGTATATGAAAACGTGTAATAAACATTTTATACACACACTATACGCGTTTTTATACACATTTTATACATATTTTTTTACACACATTATGCACACATTTTTATACACATATTTTTATACACACGTTTTTATACACGTTTTTATACACATGTTTTATACACACGTTTTTATACACATGTTTTTATACATACATTTTTATACATGTTTTTATACACATTTTTATTAAAACGTGTATAAAAATGTGTGTATAAAACGTATCTAAAAATGTGTGTATAAATGTTTGTATAAAAACGTGTATAAAAATATGTGTATAAAAATGTGTGTATAAAAACGTGTATATAATGTGTGTATAAATGTTTGTATAAAAATGTGTGTATAAAAACGTGTGTATAAAAATATTTGTATGAAAACGTATATAAAAATGTGTGTATATGAAAATGTATAATAAAATGTGTTTATAAATGTGTGTATATGAAAATGTGATAAAATGTGTATAAAAAAACGTGTAATAAAATGTGTATATAAAAAACGTGTAATAAAATGTGTGTATAAAAATGTGTATATGAAAACGTGTATAAATATGTGTGTAAAAAGTATATAAATTTTAAAGATATTTAGAAGAAAAATAAATTATGTGAAAACCATTTTTATTAATTTAAAAGAAAAAAGAATAATTTTTTTTTGTTAAGTATAACCGGTCGTTTGTATAAAGGACTAACGGTGCGAATGTTTGTTGCAAACAGTCGTTAAAGGAATAACGGTGCAAAAGGACTAACGGAGACACTTAACTCGATTTGGTTTTAGGAATGGACGGTGTGCAATAGTTTTCAAATAGGGATCAACGATGCAACAAAAAAAGAATAGGGACTCAGAGTGAAATTTAGCATAAACCACAGGGACGAACCATGTAATTTACTCTTCAACAAAAAACAAGCGACTACGGATTCATTTTTTACTAAATTGAAGTGTATTTTTCTCTCACACACACATATATACATATAGATGTGGAATTTTTAGTAATATTAATTTATAATTTCGTTGAGACTAATATATATACACTGGGGTTTTAAAAAAATTATTATTCTATTATTTTATCGATTGGGATATAAATTTGTACTGGTCCTAAATTGGAACTGAACAAATTATTAATTTTATCGAGGTTATTAATTTATCGAGTATTAATTTATAGAGGTTTTACTGTATTGTACGGTATAGCCATGCACAGTTTGCACACGCCAATTCAAATAAACTAATCAAATGCCGGTTTACATTTAATTTACAAAGGGCTAAGACGAATATATTGACATTGAATTGGCGTTTGATTAAAAAATATTACAATAGTTTATCTCGTTTGTTAAGAAGTAGGTCTAGTAACTAAAAAACATGCGAACATGTAAGTTTATACAAACGATTAAGCATTTTTTTTTATAAGAATAAAATTATTAGAAAAAATTTATTTGTTGTCTGAAACTAGAATTTCGTCACATATCAGTCGACAAAAGTAGTGAATGGCGTTCGCATCTACCTGGTAATTACAATGAATTTATTACACTCGTACCAATCATAAGTCTTGTCTCTTTTGTCCTTCTGTGACCTTATTGTACGTTAAACTGTTGACAGTTTTTGGAGAACATGCAAAAACTAAAAGCATCTGCAGTGGAGAGGTTAAAGATGGGTTGAAAAAGACTTGTAAAACGTGCAAAAACTATTGCAAAAATTCATTATGTGAGTAGAAATATCTTAAGGGTGACTTAGAAAATGTTTTCACCATTGGAGTTATATGATATATGTTGAAAACTTTAACCACTTGCTTGCATTGAAGATGCTTTAAAATCGTTATCAAACGAGTTGGTTGTACCCGCCGCGTTGCGGCTGGGTACTTTCTGGTTTCATAATTTATTGTTACGTTTTTTTCCTAGTTTTAGTCACAAATGTTTATGATTAGGTACTATATTAGATAAAGGCACAATACATGCTATGAATAACTTGATTAGGGTAGTAGCTGACTGTGACAACCCGCAAATTTCCCTATAAGTTCTAATTGGAGAATCGATCGTTTATTTTGAGTTTGGTCTCACTTTTGAGAAATGGGGCATATTTATAGTCATTTTTATTGGAAATAATATTCTGAGAGCGATGGTGAAATTTACGTGTCCTGAAAATGATTGTTGTCGAGCCTTATCGAGCCTCGAACCTCATTTCGTGAAAGAATTGATAAATTACGAATATGGTCCTTGTGGTATATTTTCACTCCGCGCCCTCCATCTTTTGTGAACTTTGCAAGTTGTAATTGATACTTTATTTATCCCATGTTGTGTATAAAAAGGGAAGCAAAAACACATATTATAGATTTTAGGGTTTCTAAACCCATTCATTGCCTCCCCTCCCTTCTCCCTCCTCCTCTCATCTTTTGTGGCCGCCGCCACCTGCAACACCATTATCACCCGTCACCGCCTGCTCCCACATCACACCGCCACCACCATCATTTTTCCCGTGACTCTCTTGTCACGATGAGCCACCAAACGCGCTCTCACACCCTCCCATCATGGTGTACGCGCCACCTCTATTCCATATTCTTTTCGTTTTCATAAACACATCAAAGGTAAGGATAGATCGAAGCCAGTGGAGCACATTTGGGTCGTTTTGTTTGGAGCACCACAGCCGCCGTCACTATTCCAGACGCAAGGAAGATGGAACTGAAGAGATAGGGTTTGGTGGTTTGAGTTGTACTCGTAAAGACACCACCACCATGTTCTTCCTCCCTTCCCTTGTGTTGGTAAGCCGTGAAACCCGTTTTATCTCCTTTCTCGATTTAACAACCAATTAGATATAAGAGATTTTATAAGTTTTCGTGGATCTAAACTAACCAAAATGAGTTAATAAATTTTATGGATTAAAACTATTATAGAAACAAGTTTCACAGATTTTTGTGGATAACGATGAATAGACACGAGCTGATATATTTGTGGATTAAAACAAGTTAATAATGAACTTGTGTGGTAAGAAAACTGAAAATGGTGTTTGGGTTATTGTTTTGAACCTCGAGTTTTGCTTGGAATTGTCGTTGCCTTTGGTCGAAGCCCTTGCGGCTCGAGTTAGATTGGGATTGGTGGGTTGCATATTTGCATTCGTTATTGTTGTTTTGTCTCTCGACAGCAAAGGAAACCCACGAAGGGGTGTTGCATTTCTTATTAGCGTGTAATGGTTGTGTTTGAATTTGTATTCGTGTGCTTGTTTCGGTCTCGGTACCACTAGCCAGTTTAGAGTGCGTTTATTGTCGCGGTTTAGTCACCAAGGCACCATAGAGGAGTTTGTCTTAGAAATTGTGTTGTGTACAGGTTTGTTGTTTGGAGTTAACGGGTCTCAAAACCCAAGTAAAATTTAGAATGAGTTTGGGTTTGATTAGCGTTGTGTTTATTTTAAGTCAATTCATAAAATACACGGAGTTGGATTGTTTGTTTTGAGGTTAACAACATAAGTGGCCACATGTTTTTGCAAAACAATTAGGGTGCGTTTGATTTAATTATGGGGTCAAACCCAATGGCGTATAAAGTGTGCTTAGTTATAATAAGAAAGGCGTCAACGGTTCATTTTAAACTTATATCATATTTGTTTCAAGACATTAATTAACTATGTTGCTTAATGTGACATTTTATATTGGTATTCTTGGTACGTTTCGGTTACTCGTGGATTGTTACTTGGGATTATACTTAAACTTGGACAATGTAAATATTTAATGGATGCTTGAATATCGGATTGAGGAATTTAATTTGGATAATACGAATTTGACGTTGATTACAATTGGACAATTATTGAACTTAAATCAATACTCGTTGGACATTGGACATTATAGACTTCTTGGACTTGAAACGAATACAATGTATTAGACTCGTAACGAATTTAATATATTTGATTCGCAACGAATACACAATAAGTAAATAATGTTTAATAATCAACGAATACACTTTATTAGTTTTCTATTAACTTGTCGGGAAACTTTGTTTTAGAGAATTGAATTTATTAAAGTCTTTCGACTTGGGAAGGTTATATAAATGGACGCGTCATGCCGAAATTTATACAACATTCTAAACTACACTTTTATTTCTAATCTTTTATAAGATTATTCTTATAAAACCCGACAAAGAATTTAAAATGTATAGTTTTATTAAATCCTTAAAACTCTTTCATATTAGAGTTATTAACTTGTGATTTCCTTATAAAACGAGTACATTTTATATAAACCATTCGGGATTATGGGGTAAATACCGAAACTACCAATTGATCTATTTTATAATAAATGGTTAATTGTCGTCATTGTCTAGAGTTTCTTTAATTAACTTGAGTTTGTTAATATTTCATGATCTTGTTGATGTCGTTTCCTCTTTGGCGTGAGTTGCATGTCGATGTCTTGTTCATTTGGCGTGAGTTACATCTTGAGTCTATGTCTTCTTACCACACCACACGAAACATAACGCTTTCTTACGAAACGTTGATACTAAACTTTTTACAAGTAATGATTCGAGTAATCCACGAAAACTATGACACATCGTCTTTTATAGACTTTATTATTATACGAACTATATTTTGAGATTATCGTATGCGTATTAGGAAGTACTCTCGTGTTCGTACTACTTGGTGC
>LBNU01008834.1:23589-34785 GCA_014162995.1 Artemisia annua
TAGTTGATTAGATAACTGAGAATACATTTGGTGAGATATTTGATGATGTATGTGATGAATTGAGTATGATATGATTGACGAGTATGAGGATATAATCGTAGTAGTGTGTGCCTTTCTTTCGGATATTTCATTCATATCCGCCTATCTTAACTATTCGCCATGAGCATCTCTACATGCTTATGCAAGTACCGCATCTATCACTGAGTTACGCTATTTCCTTGCGTAATCTCATTATCGATTGTTGATTTTTGCGCACTAGTCGTAGTATTGGGAATGATTTGGGATACAAAGGACATATTAATAGCGTAACTAGGCTGAGTGTTTCAAAATTCATTGAACCTCGGCTGAATGTAGCCTGATCACCTACATTCAAGCAGGGACAGTTGGACATAGCCTGATCGCCTATGTCTGGCTCAGAGGTGAATTTTGTGATACTGAGGGTAGTTACAACAGCATTATGTTCAGGTTAGAGTTTGCCTTTAGGAATGATAAGTTGCGTGCGCACACACAAGCATTGAACTCAACACCTAAGCCTGCAATTGCACACGACACAATGGCATCGCAACACCGTATGAATCGTAATGCTTCTAACACCACTAAACGCCTTCGTTTATGTGGAATTTCTGCTATCGCTATCGAGCGTATTTTCGCCTTGGGTCGGCTAGACCCTATTGGCATCATTTGAATCCGAGTTGCTTATCGTATTGAGCCTCGTTGATTTTATTGAAAGTATTGGATTTTGGTTTGGACTATTGTTTGAATTTGATTTTTGGTCACGTATGGATTGGATTTCGAACTTCGTAATGGAATTGATTTCCGGATTTCGCCCCAAGTGGACTTTCGATATTTTGAATTCGGTTTTGACTATGGATCTGATTCCGACTACGTTGGATTTAAATTTTGATACGTTTGAACTTGATTTTGAGTATATTTTGATTGAATTCCGACTATGTCTCGACATGACTTTCGGATATTGATGGTATTGATCTCGAGTACGTACTGATTTTGAATTTGGATTGTTGAAATTTGTGATCTTCGATCTCGTTTCGAATTTGGATTTGGCATTTAGCCTCGTTTCATTCTGCGATCTAGTCACAGTCCCCTCTACTCTAAGCTTGTGCTCAGAACCGTATGATGAATATTGAATTTTAGCCGTAGGCACCTATTCGTTGTTTTGAGCAATTCTTGAATTGAGCCAAATCATCGACGACGTTAAATTCTTATTTCTTAACAACTTGATACACGGCCGAATCTCGTGACAGTTCTTGTTTGATGAGTTGCGAGATTAAGCTAAAGTCAAGTTGTTACGAGGTTTAAGGTTTTGGTGATTTTGCTCAAGGATGGGAAAGTTTATTCCATCGAAGTAGGCTACCCAAGTGATGATTTTCTTAATCAAGGATGTTTATTTTCTTAATCGATGACATTCACTTCCGTAATCGATGATGTTNTTGTTTGATGAGTTGCGAGATTAAGCTAAAGTCAAGTTGTTACGAGGTTTAAGGTTTTGGTGATTTTGCTCAAGGATGGGAAAGTTTATTCCATCGAAGTAGGCTACCCAAGTGATGATTTTCTTAATCAAGGATGTTTATTTTCTTAATCGATGACATTCACTTCCGTAATCGATGATGTTCGTTATCTTAATTGATGTTATTCATTTTCTTAATTAAGGATGTTTATTTTCTCAATCGATGCTATTTTAGCGACAATGTTCAATTGAGGTTGTACTTTCCACCTCTAACCTAAGTATCGTGCCGAGTCAATCGACTCCGACCGATTGATAGTAGCAATCAACCTCCTCTTACAGAGTTGTACGCCGAACTGGTTAAATCTCCCAATCAGAAAGGATTTCGTGCGTAACAGAATTCTTGAGATTTTGAGAGGTAACTTGAATCGCGACCCTTGGGACAACCACCTATTCCTTCTCTCGTCCCTCGGAAATACCCTTTATCTTTGCTCCTCTCTTATTGGATAGTGAAACTGCTTTGAAAATAATTTACAAAATGTTGCCATATTACAAGATGTTTTACTACTATTTCGTAAAAATCAAAATTTCGATTTTACCACTACTTGATAAAGGATAATTGTTTTTCTTGTTATCTCACAAACTATTTTATGAAATTGTCTCACAAGACGATTTTATAAAATATATTTATCATACTATGGATCTAAATGCAACCTTGCCACTATCCTAAATATCGAAGTTTTGATCTAACTACCATTTTATAAAAGGTGAAATGTTTCCTTGATACCCTGTACGTTATTTTGCGAATAGCTTAATGAGACGATATCATAAAATATTTTACTGCCTTGTTGCAAGATTATGAAATCAAAATGAAAATTGAGATTTGACTTTCCTGCAATTTTTTTTAAAACAAAGGGTTGTTTTCCTATTATCCTATGAGCCGTTTCACAAATCCTTTTTGTTGATTTTATTTTGCTGCTATATCGTAAGCTAGACCTTGGGAAACGAATCCCGACCTCTACCTGAGTATCTGTTGATAATTCTACTCAACCTGTTCACCTCCTGTTGGTCAATTTTTCTCTTACCTACTATTTCGGTTTTCCAACGGCACTGCACAAGACCCTCTATGGTCACGAGTGCCGATCACCGACTTGTTGGATAAAGATGGAGATACCGAATTTCCTGACCTTGAATTTGTTCGTAAATCTATCAAGAAGCTCGTTCGAATGCAGAACGGAGATGTACGCTACTCGTGGATGATTAGAAACCCTGATGACGTAAACTTTATGAATTCTTGTCGTATCGGTCCTTTCAGATCCTTGCTAGAGTTAGATCGGTAGCTCACCGACTCAAGCTACCGTCGGAACTCAGCAGCATTCACGACGTTCTTATGTCTACAATCTAAGTAACGACTTGCCAATGAGGCCGTTGTTATTCCTCTTGGAGAAATTTTAATATCGTAATGTTCGAACCTTGTTGATCTATTGGAATCTTGAACCTTGGAATTTGACAACTTTCATTTAGTCGCATTCCTATCGATAGAGTTCGTCGAAACTCGCTAAAAGATCCTAAACTCGCGTAGTGAACGTGAAGATGAATTCTCGTGCGTGTATGCCTATTTCTTTTGGAAATTGATGAGTAACTTGAATTGAATCGTGAGGACACGATTCTTTTAAGGAGGTGAGTTGTGGGGTTTTTGTATTATATTATTACATCAATATTTTATTTATTTCTATATAGGCAAGTGTATAGGTGGGTTTTTTGTATTATATTATTACATCAATATTTTATTTATTTCTTTGCCAACATGTTACTGGTTCAACGTTGGTTTCGAATATTATATAAGTTGTGTCACGAATCATAAATGACAACGCATATAATGCGCGGACAATATTTTATTTGTCTTGGAACATGTTCCGCCGAGAATTGTTATATTTAGCAAATTTGGCTAATCATAAGATATATTTATATTTTTACAAGACATGTAGCTTTCAAATTTTACTAGTCACATATATTCCGGAGACGGTCGGAAGCCGTCATTGAATTAATCTAATTGAACCGTGTACATCTAGTCAAAGACTTAGCACTAGTAATGTAAACAACAAAAACCTCATCTATTTATCCTTTTTTATTATTTTGGGCAATTCTACTAGAAGGTTATTTTCTTTTGATTCTCATTAAAGAATACAATCAATATATAGTTTACACAAGACTAATCTAGAACTAATATCGATGGGCTAGGCCTATAAATACACGAGTGGGCTTATTACAAATACATCGACTAATACTCCCCCGCAGTTGGAGCGGGAGGAGTCCACGCGCTCAAACTGGACCAAAACTCCTCAAATAAAGCCGAAGGCAGTCCCTTGGTAAAAATATCGACATGCTGATAACGAGAAGGTATATGTGGGACACGCACCTGACCAGTAGTAACCATGTCACGAACAAAGTGTACATCTATCTCAATATGTTTTGTCCGGTGATATTGAACATGGTTGGCAGACAAATAAATGACACTAACGTTATCACAATAGACAAGGGTTGTAAACGATAAAGGATAATATAACTCACGAAGCAAATTACAGACGGATGCAATCTCAACAATAGCGTTAGCAACTCCCCAATATTCAGCTTCGGCACTAGAACGGGAGAGAATTTGTTGATGCTTGGAGGACCAATACAATAAATTATCACCCAGAAAGATACAGTAACCTGATGTAGAACGTCGTGTAGAGGGGCAACCAGCCCAATCAGCATATGTATAAGAAACAAGAGATGTAGTATATGATGAATATTGTTAATACAAATAATGTTTAAAAACATTATTTGTATTTTTTGTATCCTTTACTTTTTGATAATAAAAAAATCTAAAAACATTCTATGTAAAAGTTAACGTAACAGATTATTGCTAACAGGTTTCGGTGCAAGCTTAAAGGAGATAATTGATACTTCACAAAGGATATACATAGAATTTGGCACGAGTAAAGTATGTATTTGTTAGAGGTATCAAGTGATAAGACGTTTCACCACCCTCGCAAATTCATAAACATGTCAGTAACTCTTCTTCTATGTTATGTCAGATTGATGAACTCCTCATAAGATAAAATTATGGGGGATTCAATGTGTCCGAAGACTTGAATTATGAAGCTTTCAATGGACGATCCGCGTAGACCTTTAATGACAATACACATAATTCTTTAATGATGGATCCAAAAACTTTTCAAGACGCCGCATAGGATTTTTTTTATTGGTGAGATCAAGTTAACATATGTAAAATTATATATAAGGTATTCACTCGAGACGTGCAACATATTATTGATTGAAATGGTTTAGTTACTACGCTTTAGCTACGCACTCTAATATATAGTCTTACTCCACACCACAAAGGAATAATGAAGAGGCCAAACTTAGTTTCAACGCAAATAAAAAAAAGAAGTTATAGATAATCCCATCCTATGATCTACCCACAACTCACAGGTTAAACCTAACGGTTTCTTACAGAATCAAACTCTGCACTGATACCATTAGTTGTAACACCCCCGCCTTGACATAGGAACAAGAGGTCATAAATAATGACAAACCAACTAAACCTAAAGGACCAATCTTAATACTAAGTTCATAAATAAGCAAAGTTTAACCACAACAACCATATGAGTGTAAAAGGTTCAAGCTCCAAGCATTACTTAACACTAGATCCAGAAACTAAAACTAAGGTAAACGAAAATAAGGTCTCCAAGTGCATAATATCTAAGGTCCAACTAGCTCTCGTCACACATCCCCGTTAACCCTGAGCACTTGTCGCGGAAGAAAAGGAAATGCGGCTGAGCTAATTGCTCAGTGCACGGATGTAGATAACAAACAACAATAATACGATATATATAGATAGAGAGAAATGCAAAGAGAGCAAAAATAATTTCAGCAAAGTAATCAAATACATATAAGGCTGAAGGAAAAGGGTTTGTGATATTATACCAAGTAACCTAAATCATATAATATCAAGTGCACTAACACGTGCTAAAATCATATCGTATCACAAAACACAGTGATACGCTGGTCATGACTCTGGTGCATCTACAATCGACGGAAGGTATGTATGGCACTACATTACTCACCCGCATGATCATAAAGATCATTAATATATCATATCATAACATAGCCCAAGATGCATCGATACGCCTCCCAAATTGTAAAAAGGCTCCACACATGAGCAAATCATAAGATAAAATCATAACGAGAGACGACGTAAAATGATCACACTGTCACGGGTGGTGTCAAGCCATTGGTGCCACAATGACAAGTCTATGATACCTCCAAAGATAGTTGCTCGGCATTCCTACTCCTGCCTATATATCTAGGGTTCTATGGTAGCATGGTGAACATATAAACCAATCAAAGACAGTTTTCATATAAAATCAATTTAAATATACTTTTTCATAAAAATAAGAAGCGGTCACATACACGTGGAATCGCATCATATTTATAAAAATCATTTCAAAGTAGTTTCTCCAAGCATCATCAACATATATTTCAAAAGAAAATTTCGTAGTTCATCATCATTTATAAGTTGTGTTTCTCAAATCCCATATAACATAAGGTTGTCAAAAAATTATCAGACTATCGCAAAGAATTCAACATGTGTATATGAAGCAACGAGAAAAGAGAGTATAAGCATGCAAACATACGAACATATCAAAGATTCAGGAGAATGAGTAAAAAAACATACAAACGAACATAATAGCGATAAAAATAACGAAGGTCATCCGTACAAAAAATTTATGAATCAAAAGAACAAGAATAGAGTCATCCGTACCTGAACAAGTGTCTAAATGTGCCTAACGCCAGAATATCCACCGAGGTCCTCAACAAAATCCACACGAGCAATTCGATCCTAAATCAAATTTATTATTCAAATCAGTTTTAGTTATCCTTACAATGCCTCGTTAAAATTAGTCTTCCTAGTTACCCAACTAGTTGAATCCGTAATTTTATAATATAAAACTATATCAGGTGTCAACCATGTATCTTATATACTAAAAACTTAAGTAGTCTTATAAATGTAAAGTGGTCATCATAAATGTTTCATGCATTGAAAGTTAAATATGTAAGCTCCAATCAAACCAACCATCTCACAAATTGAATGTATAGTTTTAGTTTTAGGTACACAAAGCATTTCAAATTCCAAATATTAACCACACAAACCACATTTATTGTTCTAACTCTTTTCAACTTCTTCTTTCAAGTATAATTAGCTCAAGAAAACCCAACACACACCAAACGAAAAAAGAAGTCATCTTTTATTTGTGTTCGGATTTACTAGCAAAAAGAAAGAAAGTCGATTCATAGAGAAGACATGTAAATTTCATATAGATGAAACCAATACCCGACCATGAATAAACATCAACCACCACTAAATGACCACCGAATAAAGATAAACCCCCACCGAAACGGTGACAATAATGGTGGCGGCAATGGGTGTCATTTATAGAGAGATGCATGTTATATTGTGTAGCTATGAGTATTGGCTGAGATTTGGTGTCTAGAGAGAAGCAGTTGAGATGAAATGTTTTTTGAGTGCGTGTGGAAGGATTAAGGTTGTTAGCATTTGTGTTGGTATTATTTAGCATAAATTTAGGATAATATATTAAGTTATTGTTGGGCTTATTTTCTTAACTGAATATTTGGCTTGGGCTTAAGTAATGTATTACGTAGTATAGTAATAACAAGATTGATGTGTTACACAAATTTATTATCATGTTGAGGTCTGGTCCAAATAAGGGTGCCTACAACTTTATACATTGGTCATGAATGTTGAGGTATGATGAGAGTTTTTTTCTTATGATTTGAATTCGAGAATGTGATGATACATAATTATTTTGTAAGAATAGTTATAAGTTTGTGCTACTTACATTACATGAATATTGGAGACTCATCTTTGGTGTTGGTTTGCGACGTTTTTTGTTTACTTTCGTTGCAACAATATAATTGTTTTGTTTTTGGAGTTTTTTGTTTTGGTAATAATTGACTCTAAGAGAGTTGCATTTATGTAGAAGTTTATGGTATAGAGATGGGTAGTTCATTAAGTTCTTTAACATCTGGAATTGTGCCATTGAAAATAAATATATATCAAAGTGTAAATGGTTTTATAACTATGGCAAAGGTGCCAAATAAATAGGCAAAAAATAATTTATGTAACTTATACATACTAAAAGATTATATGTGAAGAGACTCTTTTAAATGTAACATATTAGAAAAAGTCTCTTCACATATACTCTTTTAATGTCAAGAAACTTTTTAAATGTGTGTCATGCTTACAAAAGGTGTATATCATCACAACTTAGATATATAATGACAAAAATAAGTGTCTAAAATTACGCTATGAACACTTAGATACAACCCATGTGCAACGCACGGGTCTTCATTACTATACTTACAAAAGTTGTGATACCATCACAACTTACGAACCTAATAACGAAAATAATTACCACACATTACACTATGACCAATTAGATAGAGCGCGTGTGCAACGCACGAGTAACTTATAACTTTATCATGCGAAATGGATGTAAACTTAATAATCTCATGCAGATATTTACTTATATTTAAAGGCCTTTTAGATGAACTTATAAAAGTTTGTATCTTCAGTTTTCATGTCCTTTCATATAATATTGTTACGGTAGACATCGTAATAGGCGTAGTAACATACTTAATACATAGGCCTGGTTATATTTGAGTTTTTCTGCAATGCCTTGATAACAAAATCACAATGCCTTAAAAGATTATCTATACTAAATAAAAAGGAGGAATACACTTCCTTTTATTAAATGCACATCAAACTTAATTTTAAGCAACACATGTTATAAAACATATGGTACAAAAATTTACTTCTCTCATCTACTTGATTTTAATGGGGACAAATAACTTGTACTCGACTCCTAAAAATTAATGGGGACAAATAACATATATTTTAGTAAATTATTTGACTATTTTATTTCACGTAAAATAAACTAGTAAAATACTAACCTTTGAAAAAAGATAGAAACGATCACTTATTTTAAAGATCGACTTCCTAGACCACGCAAGTGCTCTTTGTATCACATTTGGGTCTTTACTCCACCAACGATCACTTCTTTAAAAAGACTTGAGTATCAAATCTAAACAAATTATAAAACAAAAACTTATCAATTTAAAAATCGGCAAAATGTTGGACTGCAAAACTAAAATTTTATACAGATTATATTAGTACACATAAATTAAGACATGGAAAGCAAATACAAATCCAGACAAAATATATGTCGGAACATAGTTTGGATCTTTCTTCAATCCTAAAAGATGGTGATTCCGTGTGCTTATCCATTACATTATATATGTAGTTGCTCGTATAAATGAGATCAAATATGGTCACCCCATGGAAATGCATTCCAAGCTTCTAGATTTTCAACCAACCTCATCAATGTGTTATCAACTTGGCATGTCAACAAACGACCCATCAAGATAACATCTAAGACTAACAAAAGAGTAATCCGTACTGCGTCTTCATCAGATAGCTTCCGAAACCGCTCTTCATCCCGATAACACCAATAAGGTTTAAGTTGGTTACAATCAACCCTTGCTTATGAGGAAATACCCTATTATGAAATTTTAGATCACCAGAACTATATAACCCAAAGCTTACACTACCAAACCGCAACCCAATAATTAGACAAAACTCAGGACGACCAAAATGCATAGTATGTCCATCGAGGTAATAAATGATGGGCATATTGTAATGAGAGTCATCCACTGTATGTTGTTTCCGTACCATATAATCTATGACGTGTGTTTCATCTTCAAAAAATAACAGATCCAACCATTGTCCAAAACATGTACTCCTAAACAAGTTCCGGCGTTTTGCGTCTAGTTTTTGAGTTATTAACCAAAAGTAGTCCAGTTTACTCGTAGTGATTATTTTCGTTTCATAGTCCTAAATGGAAAAAAATACGTTAACTCAGAACATACAATGCATAACAAATTAAGTTTGAAGACATGTATACAGACGTCGTAAACATTAGCATAAAAATTATTGTGATACATAGAAAGGCATAGTTGGTACTCATTTTTCACATATAAACCATGTTCAACAACTCCGTTTCGATAACTTCTAGTTCGGTAGTAAATACAACTTCAGTTAAACCAAGTATTGCTCCATACTAAGGGGGTGTTTGTTTACGGTTATATGTGGCCTTATGAGCTTTTTTGATATAGGATAATATTTCATAAGCCCCAATTTTCAGGTTAAATTTCAGACTCATGAGCTTACATAAGTTAATCATATCATAATAAACGTATATGAACCAACAAGTTTCAAGTAAAGGCGAAAAAATCGGGGCTTATGAAATATAACCCGAAACACAAATAACCTCATAAATCCACATAAAAGCTTAAACAAACACCGAGCTGTAAAAACATCTCAAATACCATAGATGCTTAAACAACAATGGATAATAAAATGTGATCCAATATGATCATAGGACACAACGGGTAATAAAATGTCATCCAACATGATAAGACATATAGATGCTTAAACAAGGACACCGAAACTATGAATCAACCAATCATTATAACCTAAAAGAACAATTGATTTTAAAATCCAATTAACACCTATCTAAGATAAATATTAATACAATGACAAACTTTGAAAAACAAAAACGATTAACCATAACATTGCAATTATATTAATGCAGTTCAATAACATGGCATAAAATACTTTGGATCTAACTCAGGTCAATATAAAAACCGAATAAACATAAAATCAAAAATGATAAAAATCATATGTAATAAACATGCATAATACGATTTACATACCATGTTATACCACATTTTTATGATAATAAAAGCAACAGTCGATGATATTCTTGATTTTATTGAATATATGTGTGATGAACAGTAAACAATTCTTCGATGAGGATTTACTGTAAATACGTGATATACGTGTGTGTGACGAGATACAGTAACTGAGAGAAGATAACCTGAGTATGTTTTAGTGTGTGTGAGAAGTGAACAGAGTGGGTGAGCAAGAAGGATGAAGATGACGGAGTTCGCTATAATATCTGTTTTATTTTATTTTAATTTTTCTTTTTTCCCCTGTTAAGAATGGAGCACAAATATCGTGTGTAAAATGGGATTATATAGAGGAAAATGTTTGCATTCCACTTACTTGTTTTTCAGTATTTGTATCAACCCACAAAATCTCATCACTATCATTTCCATTACAAATACCTATAGTAGGTATTTCACAGGTAAATTTTTTGCTTTTTATGTGCATTTATTACTTGCATGACTCTCTAGACTTGCCCACGTATCCTCATAAGCCAAATAACTCAACACTCACACCCTACAAACCCCTGGTATGTCAAGCATAAGATCACAACAACACCACAATAAGTAAATTTACCAATCTAACACACTAAACTTACCACAAAACCATAACAAACCCTAAATAAACTCTAATTAGGTCTATGTGCTTACTAAACCCTATATGCTTAGTTAAACTAGTTTGAAAGAGTCCAAGGCTTAAGTATGAGTTACCTTAGGAACATTAGGATACGTCGCGTTCACTCGCAAGTGATTAATGGTTCATGATATGAGGACTTTTGCAAAGGTGGTAACTTAGGCAATATCAATCAGGATAGCATACAGAAAAATACTTGTGTTCAGTTTTGTAGCATGTATCTCCCCACGGAATTTAAAACATAGTA
>LBNU01008834.1:35285-55337 GCA_014162995.1 Artemisia annua
AACTTTAGACCCCTAGCAGCTAGTACAACATTACGAGCTGTAGGTACAAGTGTAACTACCCCAAACACCTAATCGCATAGCAAACAGGAAGGCTAACGGGTATTTACATCATAGACATCATAGCATAGTTATAGAATAACGGCTCGAATAGAGACGTATTGAGAAAGTTGGTACTATTCATCAAATATTTGAAATTAGAGTAGCCACAACCGGTCCAAGATGTTTAAGAATTACATAATGAAAATGGTTTAGAATTTAAAGGAATCGAATGCAACTTTTTTGGACTTCTTGCGCTTTTTTTTGTTTCGTCATGTTTGCTCTGTTTGTTCGTTTTTTTTTTTTTAGTCGTTGTTCTTGTTTTGTTTTTTTCTGTACGTGGCTCTTTTTTTTCTTCGTTCACCCGATGAGATTTGTTCTTTTTAGTCCCCGGCTTTATTTTTTCTGTTTTCTGTGCGCCTGAATAATGATAAGATGCCCCTAGCCCACTCCGTGCCATTAGTCTACTTAGTTACCTGACGATAAAACATGCTAAGAAGGGTCAACACAGAAGTGAGCGACATGCCATAAGGTATTAGTTCGCGTTAATAGTTTGAACACAAGTCAGATTGTACAGGACAACACAATAGCAATGCATAGTCGTCAGGCTATATCTGCTCTAACCTCATGACACCAAACGATCGGTGTGATATCGTATTAACATGATATAAATAGCAACATCATGAAATGATTAGGTAGATTGGTAGGCCCCTCCCGTCCCGTAGAAGTTTGCCCAGCTTTCCCTATTTAATATCATCCGAACCAAAGTCCATTCTCCCGTTAACATTTCCCAGCCTTAACTTCCAAAATGGGGTCCAACTGCCCAATAAGATCCCTATTCAATAGTTCTGCGTTCCAACCATCGACAAGTGATAAATGAGTCATGATAATGAGCGGAACTTTTTGGCAACCCAACACAACGGCCCTCGGGTACCCATTATACGGCAAAATAGCCAAATCCCAGGATAGTAGCCATACCCATCAGAAAAAATCATACTTCTTGTTCCACCAGTTTTGTAGCAATGTTGACCGACCTGAAATTTAAAAACCCATTCTATGTGGCGAAAAAGGATGGAGGAATAAGAATCACACACAGCCTCCAGTGCGTTATAATCCTCAAAAGCAAAAAAATAGAGTCAAATATAGGTGATAGCCTGAACATACCCGACCACCATGAGTAGTATGGCAATACGATTTAAGTTATCAACCATGAAGATCCTAAGATTACGAGCGTGGAGATAAGGATTAAAATAGAAGTTGCAGATAAAGGATTTTCTAAGGAGTTAGGATCAGCTCATCCGGAGAAAAAAAATACACCTAGTATTGCATGCTTCTTAGGAGGAGTATATTGAATCCTCAAGAATAGTTTGGAGAGTGTCATCGAAGAGTTAGTATATGTTACAAAACATGTTAAGATGAAAAATGGCGACACACATTGTTCAAACAAATACGCAAAGTTCCAAATGACCAATCATAAAACGCAGTAATATGAAATGAATATTTAGACGTCCGTGGAAAAACATGCGGTACATAAGGTCAAGTGAGCATGTGAAAAGTGATGCTGAGGAATATCCTCTTCAAAATTGTTTTATGATGATCCAAAACCATTATGTTCAATCTCCGACACTTAAATATAAAAAAGTCATAATGGCCCAAATACACCATCGTGAAATAAAAGAACATCATAATTATAAAAATCACGAAAGCACCGTTCAATGTATGTATTTGAAAAATTACGGATCAATATACCGCATAAAAGTAATGGATGAAAAGTGGGACTATGAACTCACCTCAGTAGTAGTAGTCTCAAATGCAATAGAGTCAAATAGTAGGTGATAGCTCCGACACGTGACCTAGATTAGTATGGCATAATTTAGTTCACAATTCTAGTTTAAGACTCGGTGAAATGTAAATAAGTTTAAAAGTTTTCAAAATGTTATGGTTATTGTTGCTTGTGTGGAAGCATTTATATTTGAAAATAGTTTGGTAGATGTTGGCTCTCGGAAGTGCGATAGTATATGTGTATCAAAATGTTAAGATGAATGTGTTCTTGGTTCAACAATACCGAAGGAACGAAGTGCGGAAAGTAATGGATATTAGACGTCGGAAAAAATGAGAATGGTGTTGTTAAAGTGTGTAGGAATATCTCTAAATGTTTATGAGTAAACATTAGTTTATATAAAATAAAATGT
This sequence comes from Artemisia annua, assembly GCA_014162995.1. Lineage (NCBI taxonomy): Eukaryota > Viridiplantae > Streptophyta > Magnoliopsida > Asterales > Asteraceae > Artemisia > Artemisia annua. Next base: position 37,514 of record LBNU01008834.1, read on the forward strand.
GTAAGTAAATGTCCTTAAGTAAAAGTTTTATTTAAAGTGTTTGTATTGAAAATAAAATAAAGTCAAGTAGTTTTATATCATATACCAAACTTAAATAAGTTTGCATGTGTCAAAATTTCTATATTGGTATAATAAGCCGTCGTTATGTTTTATATAAGTTTGGTTTATACGTCAAAGTTTATTTAAACTTTTTCTTTTTGAAAACTTTTAGCTTATAGTTATAAGTCTCATCTTAAAATTTATGTCTTAAAGTTTATGTTTAAACAGCTAGTTATGTAGATTTATTAAGTCGAAAAGTATATACATTTATTTTATGTTTGTCTAATCGTGTTTTAAGTATGTTAGAAATTTATAACTTCTTGAATTATAACTAAGTATTTATTTTGTAGTTTGCGTACAATGGGTCTCCTTTGTGACGAGGCGAGACGAGACGAAAAGAAGTCGAGGCATGACTCGAGTCGACTTGAAAAATTAGACGTGTTCAGTTCGGCCTGTTTAGACTAGAGTTACACATGATACACACTCTTTTCAGATTTTTATTGGTCTTTAGAAGGAGCAGGTGGGCTTTAACCCAAATGTCCCTCTATTCTTTTATAGAAACTCAGATGGGCTGTGGCCCAAGGTAATGTCCAGCACACTTGATAACTAATTTAGCACAAAAAAATATTGATGTTTCTGTGTTGGTGTTTGGCACGAACTCGACACAACCTTGCGATGTGGCCTGGTGGACTCACGTCATGGCATGCTGGTTGGGTCGACCCGACAGTTGCGCGACACACTCAAATATCATTCGAGTGCAAAGCCACAAGGGCAATCCCTTAACTGTTGGGGTCTCAACCACAATCAAGGCTATAACGCGAGCCATTATCCGACCCTAAAACATACTCATAAGTGCAAAAGCGAAGCAAACAAGTGCCTGGTTATGGTGTCAAGCGAGGTAGGCAAACCGAGACCATATTGATGTCTCTCTCGGTCCAACCACGGCTCAGCAACCAACAAGCAAGGCTTAGACAAGCAACTAAGTCATTTTTGTCGCGAATCCGAAACGGCATAGATAGGGCAACATAGGGTCAAAAGGGCAAAACAAAGGACAACGCTTCCACATTTGAGCCAAGTTAAAATTAGTTTTAGTCTAATGACTTCAGTTTACCAACCGAGGATTATAACACATGGGTTTGGACAGGTTTCACACTAACCAAATAAGCTGTAAACTTTATATGCTAATACCCCTATGTCAACGAGTTAAATGAGCAGAAAACGAGCCAAAGAACATCAAGACATACTTCCGATTCCGAGCCTAAATTGGGTTCAGTTTCAGGTTTTAGTTTCTCGGTTTTTAAGTTTTAAGCTTAGCCACACAAGGTGAATAACAATAAAAAGAATAAAATTCATCACTTAACATCAAAATTTCTAAATCGATATACCACAGAAAACCCATCGAGACCATGAAAATCAAAACTAATTAACACCAAAGCAAAATAGTTACAAACTTCGGATGAAACAGAACAACAAGAATGATTTAAAACCTTACAACAAGGAGAAGCCGATTAACAAGAAGATCAAATAGAACTCAAAAGCTCGAACCCGAGTCTGCCACAAGCAAATCCACACACCCTTCGTACCTCAGAAACTATTCTCTCAAACTAGTTAATATTTTGTTGTGAAAGTTTGTGGATGTGTGGAACTTCTTGTGGGCCGATCGGTTTATATAGAATAACTTCAAGGATGGTTTGACTAATGCTTTATTTGGATCGATCTTGGTGCCATCTCCTTTGGGGAAACATGACTATCCTACTCACTTACCAATGGAGTCTTGTGACCTTATGGATAGTACATATATACTGCCGCGTCTATAACCCTATATTGGGTCCTTTTCTCATCTCGTTTGACTATCAAAAAGGAACTATAGATTTGGACTGTAGATGGATATGGAAGGTGAGGTTTTTGAGGGGAAGAAAGGGGTGATGGAGCGTTGCCAGGAAGAGGAGGGGGTGAAGGCGTGGAGAACGAGAGAGAGGGGTCAGAGAAAGAACGAAAAGGAAAAGAAAACAAATAAAATGAATAAATGGGTGAGGGTATAATAAAAAAAAAGGATAGAAGTCACTATTTAAAGTGTTGTGTTGTATTAATATACCGGGGATAAAGTGTCCCGTTAAATTAAAACGTGTCGCGTAGTTTTTCGACTCAGTCAATCTTCGAAAATAATATTTTTGAAAGTATGTTAATAATATAGAACCGAGACAAAATTTATTGGTCTCCGAAGAGTTTGATATTTATTTTATGCCATACCAATTCGAGGTCAGTACACGCGTGGTTTTCGAATTTTAGTGGTAACGGTTTCACCACATAAGTTGTAATTTATGTAAGGAGATAAAGTATGAGATCAAGTATGCAGTCTATTATAGCATTAAATTCAAATAAATTTCTAGTTCACAATACTTAAACATTTGGAAAAAAGTGCGGGGGCTACAACAAGTCCCTTAGGCACAAAACCATAACTAGGTTATAACTTCCCGAAAACTAGGTCAAACTTTCCCATATCTTTCCCATAAGCTACCACCACTTAGTATAAGCCCCTTAGAACTTAGGATTAGTCACTAAGCACTCTTAGGAACCTAGCTTAGGCACTAAACCCTAGGCAAAACCCTAAACTCACTCTAGGAAAAACTAGAATAAAACTAAACCTAAAAACCTAAAACTAGTTACCAATCACCTCAAACCTTACAACTAAGCACCCTAGCACCTCCCCTTAACCAACCTAGCACCCTAGCACCATACAAGCACCCAAGCAAGGAGGTGCATCACCTCCTTGTCACCACCTTCAACCTCTCATCCCATTTCCACCACATAAACCCTAAACCGACTCCATAACCGCCTATAGACCTCCCTAGCTCCTCCTCGTCACACCCTAGACCTACCACGACNTGGTAAGTCCTTAGAAGTCCTAGGAGTCGAGCTAGGTGAGCCTTGAGGCCTTGTCGAGTCACATTTCCATCGAGAAAACCCTAAACCCTATATAACCCCTCGTTAACCCTTCCCCGAACTAGGTAAGCCTCAACTTTGATTCTTTTAGCTTTAGATTAGTCCTAGGATAGGTATAGGTTGCCTTAGAACCCATAGGATCCCTTGCCTAAGCCTTGAACACTAGAACTAGTTAGTTTTCTCTTTAAAACCCTAAATAGAGTTGAATTGCTTTTTATGTGCTATAATTCCTTTCTATAAGTCTTAAGCTAGTTTAGGTAACTTAGATAAGCTAATATTAGTTAAACATAAGCTAGAAAACCTTTTTGTTTCATAAAAATATAGTTTGCATGGAATTAAGACTAGTTTTGCAAAGTTTTCCATGCATAGGGGTATATATGGTAATTTTCTGAAAATATAGAGTCTAGGGACTATTTTTAACATTTCTTAGAAGATATAAGTATAAGGACCCTTTTTTAAAAATTATAAAACCCTAGGATAAAAAGTTAAAAAGTTATAAACTTAAAAGGACTAGTTTTGTAAAAGTTATAAACTTAAGGGAATAAATGGTAAATATAGAAAAATTATAAGTCCAAGGGTCATTTCTGTCATTTTTATAAAATATATAAGTATAGGGACTAATAGTGTTACAAACCTAAGTATTATAAGTCTAGGGTAGATTTTGTAAATATACTAAACTTAAAGGATATAAAGTAAACTATTTCATATATATAGCAAACCTATTTTAAAGTTAGAAGCATAACACAATACTAGGGAGCTTCATGTGAGGAGTACTATGTGGATATTTTGTTCTGACGAGTTTGTTGGGTTTACGATTTAAAGTGCCCTGACTCCTCAAAGGATTATTGCATATACTTCTGAATTATGATGGCCCGAACGGTGTTATGTTATAACTAAACCGTAATAACAACATGACTCAACAGTAAGGAGCTTCATGTGAGGAGTATTAACTTCTGAATTATGATGGCCCGAACAGTATTATGTTGATAACATAATACAATAGTAGTGAGCTTCATGTGAGGAGTCTTATACTTCTGAATTATGATAGCCTGAACGGTGTTGTTTTATATCTAAAACTCTAAGAACCCTAAGAATAATTACTTAAGAAACATAAACTAAACAACTAAAGCTTGACATACATCCACAACTACAACAACATCAGGATACGTGAGTAAGGCAGTCTAGTTTCCGAGTCACTCTTTGCACTAGCTAGAATTCCCTAAGCCCAGGTGAGTTTTCATAGCTTCACACCTTTTAAACACTTTCTAAATGCTTTCCAAACCCTGTGAGGGGGATACATGCTACTTGCTTTACTTTAAACCGAATACAAGTCTTTTTCTTTGGTTGTTGCACGAGTAAACTAACTGCCACCACTACATAACTAAAATTCATGAATCTAATCGTTTGGGATATTTCACGCAAACGCGAGTATAGTTGATAGATCTATTGGAGTTTGACAACTCCCGTTGGTATTAACACCTCTCTGGGTGGTACCAATAAGTACTATACTTGAACCCACTAAAGGATTAACTTTGGCAAGTTATCCTTCCCATCCCCTCATGTTGGGTCTGCAGCCCACATGACCCGGATTGTTAACGTGTGGTTCATGAGCTTAGTGCAACATACCCCACTCCTGATAATTGTGCATGCATCACAATTATCACACACACACAACATTTTCCTAGATGGGTGTAACAACGTAGCCCAGGGAACTTGTATTCACTAACACTTAAATGTATGATTCTCACTTAACACCTAGTGTTGACTTTTTAAACATGTATCCTAGGTATACCATTATGGAAACATGGCAGGAGAAGGCACTGAACTCGGGGAATTTCAATCTTGTTATCATTCTTACACTATTTCACACTTAGATTCACGGGACCTCACCTTAATAAAACTCTGATATTTTAATGAATGATAACATATTTATAAAAACGTCTCTTTTCGAGTCGTTTTCTATTACTATAACTGTGATTCCATGAAGAAATACCCCAACCCTAAATCCGCTGCGAAACGTGAAAATGGGGGTGTTACAGATTGGTATCAGAGCATCAGTTGTAGAGAATAAGGTCAAAACCTAAACTACAACTACTTTTACTAAACCCGAGAAAGTCCTCAGTGCCCCTGCAATCCTCCGTAATCATACATGCTAAGGTTAGTATAGTAATTGCCTGCCTAACTGCTAAATGATTTACAGTATTTTTACTATTATATAGTTATGTCTACTCCCCGCTACTCTACCCCCGTCTCATCTAGTCTACATCTGGAGAATGATCTTTCCCCTCCGAATGTACTAGATTATTCCCCTAAACCCTACCTTCCCGATACCTTAGGAGACTTTAGGAATATTTTAGATACACCTTCACCCTTAGGTTTACACCTTTCATAGATAACCCACACTTAAAACACTTAAGAGATTTCTATGCTAAGGCATCACCTATGACCCCCCCTAAACCTTGTTTTACATCCACCATTCCCCACACCTAGATTAGAACCCCATGGTTTCTTTCTCTCTAGAGAACCATGTATACCTAGGAACCCTATCCCTACCTATACCCCTAGATATGACCTTAGGAAACCCTATACATTAGCACCTAACCTTTACTTAGTAAACCCTCCCATTTCTTCTTGGAAAGATGAATTTGGAGAAAACCCCACTAGGACAACTTTAGAAAACCAGGAAAATCAATTAGAGGAAATTTTAAATAATTTAGATGAAATTTTCCTTGACCTTCTTGAGAAGATAGAAAAAGGTCATGATAATAACTTAGGTAATCAACCTGACTATAACAGTTTAAGAAATACCTTACAAGAAACCCGTTTTAAGGTAGCTAAAATAAAGAAAAACCAAATGAGACACCACAATAAAATAGCCTTTGCCCGTTTTAGGATATGCACTTTAGAAAAGATGATTGATGATGATGAGGAAAATCATCAATTAAACCTAGAAAATACAAACTCCTGGAATTAGGAAAACTTTAGAAAAACCTTAAGTAATCTGCCTTTTATAACCTTAGGAATCATGCCCTAGAATAATTAGTACCTATAGGATATGTAAGATAGGAAATCAATAAAATAAGTTAGGTTTTAGAAACTACCTGGTGCCCCTCAATTAGNGAAAATCATCAATTAAACCTAGAAAATACAAACTCCTGGAATTAGGAAAACTTTAGAAAAACCTTAAGTAATCTGCCTTTTATAACCTTAGGAATCATGCCCTAGAATAATTAGTACCTATAGGATATGTAAGATAGGAAATCAATAAAATAAGTTAGGTTTTAGAAACTACCTGGTGCCCCTCAATTAGGATAATTTAGGTAAACTAGATTTAGGAATGCCTCTCCCCACCTTAGGTCATCCCTAACCCTATAGTAACTCCTAGGAATATAGACCTACCCCATAAAGTATAACAAGTTGGGTACTTGTTATAACCTACCCCGAACCCCTACACCTAGGAACTTAGGATAAACCACCCTGATGCCTTAGATACATAGAATCTCAAAACTGTTTTAAGCTTCCCTTTATACTTTCTCCTTCCTAAAACCCAATTCCTCCAAACACTTCCCCTATCAATGGTGAGAATTTTTATTCTACACCATAGAGATTTGAATTCTTTCTCTTCCGATCTCTAAATCCTCACTACTTTCATAGCTTCCTTAAGCTATCATTCCCCTAGTTAGAGAATCTACCCCTAACTATCCCATATGCAAATATATGATAATCATATATGAGCATATTCCTATCCTTTCCCGCTTTACTTCCTTAGATTACTATGATTCCCGAGTTAGTTTTCCCCTCCCCTCTTAGTAAAACCCGAACCATACTTCTTAGGATTCCCTTGCTTTAAGTTAGAAATAACTTTAGGATATCCCTAGAAAACATAAACTTAAGTTTAGAATGCCTTAGACACTAAGATAGGTTAGAAACCCTTAAGGAAATAGGAGATAAGATTAGGAATCTTGGAGGCTTTATAGATTAGAAACCAAATCCCTACCCTGATAGATAGAAAAATTAGGAATACATCCTTATAAGATAAGATATAGCCTAGTATAAGAATTCATTAAAGACATTAGGATTAGAACATAGGTTAGATATAAGAAATTTTAGGATTAAAAAGTAAACCTTCACCTTAAGTCCTTAAACCCCTAGTTTAGTATAGACACATTAGCAAAGCTTCTACCATATAGGAATAGACTATTTTAAGGATATAGATCACCTAGACCCAGTAACCAACCTTTAGGATTTCCCATCATAACTATATTTAGAAACCCTTAGGAATATTACACCATTAGAACACCCCCGACCTACTCTAAGAATTTATAACCTAGATCTAAAACTTGAGGCTATTAGCTAGAACTAGAGATAAGATATTTGAGGATATTAGATCATATCTTAGGATTTGATATTTCTTAGGTTATACCTTAGGAATTACACTTAGAAAATACTATGGATACTACCCTAACTGGTTTCAAGTACCTAGGAATAGTAATACTTATAATAATAGTGATACTCGTAGTAATAGACAACAAAAGAGAAAACCCGAAACCTTACCTAGGAATAGTGACACTCCTAGTAAAACCTTAGGAAAGAAACAACTTAAACCTTCTTCCACTTTAGAACCCTCTACTTCAATAGAACCAAACACATCACCCTTAGAAGTTTAGGACTAGTTAGGAAAACTAGAAGAACCTTAGGGGGAAAACAAAACTTGGAGGAATCTAGTAAATTTTAGAATTCCATTAGGATACTATCTTTATAGGTATCCTATACTTTTACTCCTTCGTTTAATCTTGTCCTTCCATTTTAAACCCTACTCTTCCGTTTCCCCACATCCTTTCATTCAACTTTCACTTTCCCGCCTTTTTCCACTCTCCCCATTTCAAATTTCATTTTCCCGCCTTTCTACTCTATCTTTTAATCCCACTCTTCTGTTTAAACCCACTCCTCCGTTATCCCTACCTCCTTCATACCTTCCTATTTCATCCCTTGCCTTCCTTCCTTCCTTTTCACTCTCTCCTATAAAAATTTCACCCTTCCACTTTCATCCATCCTTTCACTCCTTTTCATTTTTTCGTTCCTCCGTCATTTTTCACTCTATTTTTCTTCCTCTATATTCTCTCTCTACCCCATCCTACAAGGTTCTAAGAATTAGAACTTGTATTTCTCGTTATATCGTAAGATTCTATTAGTTAGATCTTGTAAGAATATCTATGCCGAACTTTAATCCTCATTATGTTCGACTATGGTATTATACTATCTCACCTTGAAAAGGTTGCAAGAATGAGATAACGTCCGTCAGACTAGTCATAACATGGTATAGCTACCAGGTGATTAGTTGCTCAACAGAGAGGTTGTAGAACTAGCCACCATGACTAGAACTTGTCTCTGTCATGACTAGAACTTCTCTCTACCGTGACTGAACTTGTCCCCAAAATACTCTTGACCCACATTTCTTTAAATGTGGATCACTTTTTCCGTTTTCCGCCAATACTACTTAAGGACGATTTATGATGATTATTCTATAAAATGAATTAGGACGCTCTTTCATTTTAAGAAGAAAGTTATAAATCGAATGGATCATGAATTTATAAGCTCTTGCTTACAAGGATTGGGACGCCATTACTTGTAAGTAATGAGATATAAACAAATGAGACCAAGTAATTAGCACATGTACAAACAATTCCTGCTCCGTTTGTACAACTCTTTCCTTTCCTCTTATCTTTCTCGACTCATTCTTTTCCCTACTCCTACGTTCATCACAATCTCGGGACGAGATTTCTTCTAAGGGGGTAAGACTGTAACAATCCACAAAATCTTATCACTATCATTCCCATTACAAATACTTATAGTAGGTATTTCACAAGTAAATTTTTGCTTTTTATGTGCATTTATTACTTGCATGACTCTCTAGACTTGCCCACGTATCCTCACAAGCCAAATAACTCAACACTCACACCCTATAAACCCCTGGTTTGTCAAGCATAAGATCACAAATACACCACAATAAGTAAATTTACCAATCTAACACACTAAACTTACCACAAAACCATAACAAACCCTAAATAAACTCTAATTAGGTCTATGTGCTTACTAAACCCTATATGCTTAGTTAAACTAGTTTGAAAGTTCCAAGGCTTAAGTATGAGTTACCTTAGGAACATTGGGATACTTTAGGACCCTTAGGCATTAGTACAACCCATTAGTGCTTAGGTACAAGTCCCTTAGGCACAAAACCATAACTACATTATAACTTCCCGAAAACTAGGTCAAACTTTACCAAATCTTTCCCATAAAATTACCACCACTTAGTATAAGCCCCTTAGAACTTAGGATTAGTTACTAAACACTCTTAGGAACCTAGCTTAGGAACTAAACCCTAGGCAAAACCCTAAACTCACTCTAGGAAAAACTAGGATAAAACTAAACCTAAAAACCTAAAACTAGTTACCAAACACCTCAAACCTTACAACCAAGCATCCTAGCACCTCCCCTTAACCACCCTAGCACCTTACAAGCACCCAAGCAAGGAGGTGCATCACCTCCTTGTCACCACCTTCAACCTCTCGGCCCATTTCCACCACATAAACCCTAAACCGACTCCATAACCGCCTATAGACCTCTCTAGCTCCTCCTCGTCACACCCTAGACCTGCTATGACCCCCTAGCTCAGCTTACTCACCTCCCCCCTCCTCGACACATCCTTCTTTCATTTATTGGTTGCTACTCTTTGTTGCACTATAAATACCCTCGACCTCTCTTCCATTTGAATCACACCTCTTCACTTCTTAAACCTAAATATTCTCTGGTCATAGTGGTTGTGGTAAGTCCTTAGAAGTCCTAGGAGTCAAGCTAGGTGAGCCTTGAGGCCTTGTCGACTCACATTTCCATCGAGAAAACCCTAAACCCTATATAACCCCTCGTTAACCCTTCCCCGACCTAGGTAAGCCTCAACTTTGATTCTTTTAGCTTTAGATTAGTCCTAGGATAGATATAGGTTGCCTTAGAACCCATAGGATCCCTTGCCTAAGCCTTGAACACTAGAACTAGTTAGTTTTCTTTTTAAAACCCTAAATAGAGTCGAATTGCCTTTTATGTGCTATAAGTCCTTTCTATATGTCTTAAGCTAGTTTAGGTAACTTAGATAAGCTAATATTAGTTAAACATAAGCTAGAAAACCTTTTTGTTTCATAAAAATATAGTTTGCATGGAATTAGGACTAGTTTTGCAAAGTTTTCCATGCATAGGGGTATATATGATAATTTTATGAAAATATAGAGTCTAGGGACTTTTTTTTGACATTTCTTAGAAGATATAAGTATAAGGACCCTTTTTACAAAATTATAAAACCCTAGGATAAAAAGTTAAAAAGTTATAAACTTAAAAGGACTAGTTTTGCAAAAGTTATAACTTAAGGGTATAAATGGTAAATATAGAAAACTTATAAGTCCAAGGGTCATTTCTGTCATTTTTCTAAAATATATAAGTATAGGGACTAGTAGTGTTAAGTCTAGATAGTTACAAACCTAAGTATTATAAGTATTATAAGTCTAGGGTAGATTTTGTAAATAGACTAAACTTAAAGGATATAAAGTAAACTATTTCATATATATAACAAACCTACTTTAAAGTTAAAAGCATAACACAATACTTGGGAGCTTCATGTGAGGAGTACTATGTGGATATTTCGTTCTAACAAGTTTGTTGGGTTTACGATTTAAAGTGCCCTGACTCCTCAAACGATTATTTCATATACTTCTGAATTATGATGGCCCGAACGGTGTTATGTTATAACTAAACCGTAATAACAACATGACTCAATAGTAAGGAGCTTCATGTGAGGAGTATTAACTTTTGAATTATGATGGCCCGAACAGTATTATGTTGATAACATAATACAATAGTAGTGAGCTTCATGTGAGGAGTCTTATACTTCTGAATTATGATGGCCTGAACGGTATTGTGTTATATCTAAAACTCTAAGAACCCAAAGAATAATTACTTAAGAAACATAAACTAAACAACTAAAGCTTGACATACATCCACAACTACAGCAACATCAGTATACGTGAGTAAGGCAGTCTAGTTTCTGAGTCACTCTTTGCACTAGCTAGAATTCCCTAAGCCCAGGTGAGTTTTCATAGCCTCACACCTTTTAAACGCTTTCTAAATGCTTTCCAAACCCTGTGAGGGGGATATGTGCTACTTGCTTTACTTTAAACCGAATACAAGTCTTTTTCTTTTGTTGTTGCACGAGTAAACTAACTGCCACCACTACATAACTAAAATTCATGAATCTAATCGTTTGGGGTATTTTACCCACGCGAACGCGAGTATAGTTGATAGATCTATTGGAGTTTGACAACTCCCGTTGGTATTAACACCTCTCTGGGTGGTACCAATAAGTACTATACTTGAACCCACTGAAGGATTAACTTTGGCAAGTTATCCTTCCCATCCCCTCATGTTGGGTCTGCAGCCCACATAACCCGGATTGTTAACGTGTGGTTCAAGAGCTTAGTGCAACATACCCCACTCCTGATAATTGTGCATGCATCACAATTATCACACACACACAACATTTTCCTAGATGGGTGTAACAACGTAGCCCAGGGAACTTGTATTCACTAACACTTAAACCTATTATTCTCACTCAACACCTAGTGTTGACTTTTTAAGCATGTATCCTAGGTATACCATTATGGAAACATGGCAGGAGAAGGCACTGAACTCGGAGGACTTTCAATCTTGTTATCATCCTTACACTATTTCACACTTAGATTCACGGGACCTTACCTTAATAAAACTCTGATATTTTAATGAATGATAACATATTTATAAAAACGTCTCTTTTCGAGTTATTTTCTGTTGGGAATTATTTGTAACAGACTTAAAAGTTTGAATAGTCTAGTTAAGTCGGGTAGATAGTTAAGTCTGCCAGTACTAAGTTAAGTCTGGTTAGCATTAGTTAAGTTTGTTTATGTTAGTTCAGTTAAGTCTGTTTTCCTGAACAAGTTAGATATCTTAGGAGATATTATAGGAAAGGATATGCACACGGTTAAATATCTTAGGAGAAGATATGCATGCATCCTTTCACACGTTTATAGAAATAGGGTTTCCTTATAGTATAAAAGGAACCCTACGGCATTGTGCTAAATGCCAAGTTTTTCAAGAAATTAATAGAATATAAAGTTAGTTATTCTCTGTGTTATTCTTACTGCTTGTGTTAACATTCCGCATTAACATCAAGTATACATTGTTTAGAGTTTCTCATATAGATAGTTTGGATTTATCCAAGGTGTCTATTGTCTTACAAAGGCTGCTAAGATCCAAATCTTTGGACCTACAAGTGGTATCAGAGCCTCGCTGAGGGACTCTGAGTAAGAAGAAACACAGATCCACACACTATAACCACTCAAACACTCACCAAAATTCAAAAAGATGTCTAAACCTGTTGATGAATTCTCTAGTCGTAACAGTGACTCTGAGAATGAAGAATCAAACCATGAAGATGCTGTCTCTAACAATGAGAAGCCAAAACAACAACAGCAGCTTGTGCCTTTGGCTAATATCAAACTCCCAATTCTTAAGAAGGAAGAGTGTGATATATGGGCTATGGAGATGGAACATTATCTGGAATACATAGATAATGATGTGTGGAAAGTCATACAGAATGGAAACTCAAAGAAAAGGATCTCTGTAGGCAAGGATGGTATTGTTAAAGTGCTACCACCAGTCACTGCTGTAGAGATACATGCTGTAGAGAAAGAAAGGAAAGCTAGGACCATTCTTCTGNCATTATCTGGAATACATAGATAATGATGTGTGGAAAGTCATACAGAATGGAAACTCAAAGAAAAGGATCTCTGTAGGCAAGGATGGTATTGTTAAAGTGCTACCACCAGTCACTGCTGTAGAGATACATGCTGTAGAGAAAGAAAGGAAAGCTAGGACCATTCTTCTGATGGCCATTCCAAAAGAACACCTAAGAAGGTTCCATGGGATGGATGATGCCAAAGAGATCTGGGAAGCAATTCGAATAAGATTTGGAGGGAATGCCAACTCCAAGAAGATGCAGAAGGCCATACTCAAACAGCAATTTGAGGCATTCACAGTGAGCAGTTATGAAGGGATTGAAAAAGGTTATGAAAGGTTCCAACACCTACTCTCTCAACTAGAAGCTCATGGTTCTCCTGTATCTACTGAAGATGCAAACCATAAGTTTCTCAGATCTATGCCTCAAGAATGGATCAATGTGACCATGAGCATGAGGCTAAAAGAAGGTGTTGATGACTGGTCAATTGATGATTCGTTCAACAATCTTAGGGTTTTTGAACAAGATGTCAAAGGAAGCTCAAAATCATCATCAAATGCAGCCAATGTTGCCTTTGTTGGACAATGCAAAACCAGTACTAACAGAGTTAGTTCTGGCAGTTTTAATCTTGGTAGTTATGCTTCTTCTTCTAACAACAAAGAAAAAGACAACCCTGCTGGCTTTGCTGATGAAGTTCTCTACTCTCTCTTTGTAAAGAGATCTGAAGAAAGAGATCTCATACATGATGATCTTGATCAGATTGATGATATTGATATTGAAGAAATGGATATCAACTGGCAACTAGCCATGATTGCACTCTGGATGAAGAGGTTCTTCAAGAAAACTGGAAGGAACATTAAATATAATAGAAATAAGCCAGTTGGTTATGATAAATCAAAGCTTGTATGCTGGAAGTGCAACAACAATGGTCACTTTGCTAGAGAATGTACAGCAAAAGTGAACTCTGAAGAGAAGAAGAGGATGTATCTAGAGGAGGTTCACAAGAAGGAGACAAACCAGGTTGGTCTGCTGACTATAGATGATGGCATTATCAATTGGGTGGAGCACACTGATGAGGAGGAACCTACCAACCATGCTCTAATGGCCATAAGCTCTAACTCTGAGGTATCTCTATGTTCTAAACTGTGTATTGACTCATACAACAATGTTAAAGCGATGTGTGATGAACAAACAAATCAAATAGAAGAACAATAGATAAGAATACTTGCTTATGAAAATGGTGTCAAAACTTTAGAAGCTCAGGTTGATAGACTTCAAACACAACTAGCCAATTTAAACCAAAAACTTACTTTTCAGGCTAATGAGATATATGCTAAAGATGAAAAACTGAAAAAGTACAGGAGAATTGGTGAAAAAGCTCTTAAAGAAAAGGAAGAATTGCAACAAATAGTAGACAAATGGAAAAATTCTTCTCAAAACTTGTCAAAGTTAATAAACAGTGGCATGAGCTCAACATGTAAAATTGGTCTAGGATATGCGATAAAATCAGATAGTGAGGTTCTAAGTTATGAAGAAGAGATGGATAGAAGTATGTTTACTGCTTCTGATACTGACTTGGCTGATTCAATTGTATATAGTAGATTCTTAAAAACTGACAATTATAAAGGAGTTCCACCTCATTTAAGTGGAGACTATACTCCTTTACCTGAAAAAGAGTTTGATGAATCACTATATGTGTATGGTAAAAAAGAACCTCAAGTGCATGAAACAAACGTCTCAGAAGATAAAACCAGTGAATACTCTACCTGTCAATCTAATGATGGTGAAGAGTCACTTGGAAACACCTCTGAGTCCTCTGAATCAGAACCTGAAAGTGTGTCAAGTGAAGTGTCAAAATCTAAATCTGTTAAAAGTGATAAACCTGATGTGTCTAAACCTGAACTAAAACCTGTTGAACCTAGTTGTGAAACTCACTTAAAATCTCCTAGGCAACAAGTGAATAAACCAGAGATACCAAAAAGGGAAAAGAATGATAAATGGAATAGAGTGTTAGGAGGAGGTTATGTGTATACTCAGAAAAGATATTTTGTGTGTAATAGTATTAGTCATTTGATAAAAGATTGTGACTTTCATGAAAGAAGAATGGCTAAAGAAAATGAGTTGAGAAAACAAAAGATGGTTAATACTGGTAATAATGTGGTTAAACCTGTGTGGAACAATGTGAATAGAATTAATCATGCTAATCAGTTTGTCCCTAGACAAGTTCTACTCAATACTGGTAACACAAAAGTTAATTCTGCTCATTTTAGGGTTAATACTGGTCACTCCAAAATTAATTCTGGTAGACCAAATGTTAATACAGGTAGAAACCAGGTTAAACCTGTTGGGCAAAAGGTTAATCCTGCCCATTCCAAGGTTAATACTGGCTATTACAGACCAAAACAACCAGTTAAACCACAGGTGAATCAAGCTAATCATAGAAATTACTTTGCAAAATCCTCTTCACCTGTGAGAAGACCTATTTCACAGGTGAACAATTTTAACCAAAGAAGAAGTTTCTCAAAATCAAAATCACCTGTGAGAAGACGCATTGAAAAAAATACAACAAAGACCTCAAACTCTTATGTTGTAAAGGGTAAAAGGAGATCTCCTACTAGAGACTCAGACTATTGGCAATGGAACCCATTAAAGAATGAACTTACCTATAAATGCCAAAGCAGTGTCAGTGGATCATACTCTTACAAAACTTATAAGTATGTAGATCCACAAACTGGACCCAAGCCTGCACAGGCCTGGGTCATCAAGAGAGACTAATCTCTTATTTCTATGTAGGATCATTCATTACAGGAACTAAGCTATAAAGATTTATTTGATAGTGGATGCTCAGAGCACAAACTAGGTTCCAAGGAACCCATGGACAGCTTTGAAAGAGAGTTGTACATCAACCTATTTCCAGCAAGGATTGAAAACTAGAGGATTAGCAGGGAAAAAGGTGGAAAAGTCTAGAAAATAACTAGAGCTGATGGCACATCTGAATGCTACAAGAACATGGAAACCCTGATGAAGTCTTGTGACAGGGAAGATCTAGATACTCTATGGAAACTAGTTCAACTAGACTTCAAGAATGGAGGAAGAGCTAATGTGAAGGCACAAGAACTATATGTGGAGCTTCACAGAATGTTTGCACCGAGTTCTGCAGATGTGCACTGGAGCTTTCCAAGTCAAGATAAACATCTCTTGAGGCAACTATACACTACAAGTGGTGTTTATCATATCTCAATCAAAGGAGGTGTCGATATCTTTATGCTCACTGATGTGGTGTATCCTCTAAGCACTGAAGTACTCTATGGAATGATGTCCTCAAAACTTCAGTGTGAAGAACAAACTGAGGCCATTGATAACCTTCTTCTCAGCATAGGTGGTCAACTGCTAACTAAGATCTGTGATGAGCTTGATCATGATTCCAAAGTAAAGAAAAGGAAAAGAGATTAACTTTTGAGAAAGCCATCATTTCTTCTCAAGGTTATTGCATCATTTTAAGACTTGCATTGTGTTTAAATAAGTCACTAGGACATGTGTGGTTCATGTTTTGCAAACATCAAAGTTTTTTTTTTTGTGTTGAATATACACATTTTCATGCTTAACAAAGGTCTTTTGGTTTCTTAAATTTACATGATACCTAGCTACATTTAAGGGGAGGTTAAATGTATAATTTAAAAACTGAAAGTCATTCTTGCTGCAAATTTGAATCAATGTGCATAAGAAGTCAAGTGTTTAAGTTGGGTGCATATATATGTCTTCCTTCGGTTTTTGGACTAATTTGTGCAGGAAACATATGGAGTGACGACATACAGAGGCTATGTTCAGATTACTTTTGAGTCAATATTGATCAACAATTAAGTCTGGTTGACCAAAATTAAGTCTGGCAGTCTACTTTTGTGACCGTTAGTACTGGTCATCGGCCAATGATTTTCACTATTTAAATAGTACCATTATAGTTTTACAATATTCTAGGAGTATATAAAGATAATATTTGATTTTATTTTCAATCTTTATCTTTTATTTTCTCTCCAAAATTATTGTAACAAACAAATCACTTATTTTCGGCAAGAAAATCGCATCCTCACTTGGCTATTTAAGCTCATCATCGACCTCTTTTCAAAAATACCTTTCATATATTCAAAGCAAACACAATATTGCAAGAATGAAGTACCATGACAAGCAAAATCAGGTTGGGTTCTTGAAGAAACCAAAGGGTAGCGATGAATTCCATGAAATCGTGGACTTTCTGCAGGGCTCCTACATAAGGTATGCACTAACATGTCATCCTATCATTTACGATTCCCTAGTCAAACAGTTTTGGCAGACTGCTACTGCTGAAACTCTTGCTGATGGGACTCAAGAGTTAAGGGCAACCATATATAATACTGCTATCTCTGTTACTGAGGTTTCAATTAGAAATAGTCTTTTATTAGATGATGCCTGATTGGCTCAAAACCTAACAGGTATTGTCACACAAGCTAGCCACTTGTGAATGACTAACCGTAACAAATAAACCCTGAAAGTCTAGAGCACAATGCAATGAAATCCTGAGGAATATAGTGTATCCCCGGGTCGTTTAATCCCAACGAGGTTGAAATTGTGTTTTGGAAAACGTTCTGGAATGAGTGATTTGAGGAAAGTGACCAGATAAAGATTTGGATTGATTGTTACACTACTGATTGCTTGGAATTGAAAATGAGAATTCACAATAAACAGATATAACAAATTTATAACACAAAATGCAATTAAGTAAAGTACAGGGACTAAAAATGACAACTTTTAAACTACAGGGACTAAAAATGACAAGTTCCAAACTTTGGGGTGAAAAATGAAAATTTTGAAACTTTTATTATTAAAGAAAATTAAAAACTAAAAAGAAAATATTTTAATTATATTATATTATTTTAATATTTAATTATTTAATTAAAACTATTTTAATTAACTTAAAAACTATTTATATTAAACCTAACAATATTTTAATTACAAATTAACTTAAGAAATTACAAAATTATTTTCTAAAAATCT
>LBNU01008839.1:742-29410 GCA_014162995.1 Artemisia annua
GAGGAGGTTTGTGTTCTACTGAAGTATTTTCTGTCGTATGTGCACACATAGTGTACCACCAGACCTCAGAATGCAGATTTAAATTGCCAGACCATCCTTCCCAAAGACAAACTCAATAAATCCTCTCAATCTCATAACCATGTATGTCCTCAGTGCACAAGAGTGATAAAAGCTTACGTTAATTAAATTAAAACCATAACTCCATCGTGATAATCAACTTGAATCGTACGTTCATATCTAAAACACTTTGAAACTTAAAGAAAAATGGAACCAGTTACTTAAACGGTACCCTTAATTGTGCCCCGTTTGTGATGAGGCATAGAGAACGATAAAGATCTATTTTATATTAAGTAAAGTTTAAAAGCGTTAATGGAAGGAGTGCAGGAATTTCTATTTCTTACTCTTAATTATTATATATTAAAACGTAACAGTTCTTTTTTGATTTCTATTTAACCTGGGATGAAAAGTAAAGGAACTTCATTCACATCTTCTTAATATGGTTATCAAATTTCCTTTTGCTTCTGCCAAACAGGATCAAAATAGAAAAATCAAACAGTTTGAAACGAAAAGCCGAAACAATTCTTCAAAAATATTAATTTAAGTCGTACTTAATTATTCAAATTATCGATTAGTCAACAATAGAACTCTCCTAATTGACCTCGACTCGTAGTTTGACCTTCTTCCAAACACCTTCGTTAATTATGTATCCCTAGCCTTCTCTATTTTTAAAAAAAATCATCCTTAATCGATAAAAAAAAAAAAAGAAATAAAGAAAATAAGAAAAGAAAAGAAAAAATGTAAACATGAAGACAATAAGCGGCAACACCAGCCCACCCAAAAAATAAATAGAAAAAACTATAAATAAATACAACGAGAACCAACAACGAAAGTCATTAAATCTGGACCCAAACCAATCCAACATAATGATATTCACCCGGTCTTATATTTCGCCCAATACCCAATATCTTAGTAATGAGGACAAACCAAGTCATAGAACCTTCCTACTACCAACAAAATAAACCAATTGCGAAATTCCTTCCCTAAATAATTCCTTAAAAGTAGCATCGGAGCAGTATAAATAAACAGGACATAACAAAAAAGGAAGGTAGAACTGGAAAGAAAAAGAAAGAAGGCAAACCTACTAAAGACCATCTTAAAACTTAAAAACCTAACTCACAAATTAAAATAACACCTGCAATCTCACTAGGTATTCTATTCTATGACCTAATTTTAAGCCCCCATTAGCGCCCGCACAAAATCATAGCAAACCACCTAAGGTATATGGTACAACAGTTCATATTACATGTAATTCTAAAGTATGTAAAACATTAAAGGCCCCCTGAATCACTGAGTCTTCCTTAACCCCCCCCCTCATTACAAATGTTAAACCCTATCTTCATTTAATATCATGTCCATCCTACTAGAACTTGATATAAAATTTTTATCTAATATCATGCAGACTGAAAAGATGAAGACATTGTCATTAACTATACGTATATAACATAAATCCTGACAAGTAACCCAGTTACTATAAATGGTAGATCATAAATGAACGTAAGAAATTAAAACATGGTAACTATAATTTACTCAGAATTCTACAGACTAAACAACAAGATTAACAACCAATTATGTAACTAATTCAAAGGATTTAGGTGAGTAGAGGGAATTGAATAAAAAACCCTTCTATCCAATTCAAATAGTCTAGAAGACTTCTCAGTAAATTGATCCCATGAAAGATTTTCATACCCGATAGTAACCGTTGAACGCCAATCCATGAAAATCATGATTAAGTAATGAAAGGATTTTCAAATCGATCGTAAGACGTCAACTAACATCAAAAACATTTCACCCAGAAAAGAAGAAGAGAGTACCGAGCCGGTAAATGCAATCCAAACAAACATAACCTCCAAACTCCAACACACAACATCCGAAACCGATATGAACTGTATCGCTCATACTAATGAGCCAAGATCTGACTAAAACAGTAATAAACGAGATACTCAACTAATTATAAAAATTAATATATTATTATTAATATTAAATAATATACATATAAACCTGTTATATATTATACTATAAAATAATTTTATAATGTAATCCGAGCATTTGCCATAAACAAGTAAACTCTGCAAACTTGTGCATAGGCCGTTAAGAACCAAATGGAACACATTAACGCGACAACCAACCTCGTTAAAAAGTGCCCCAATAAAGCAAGGTTACTTCCCTCAAAAGAACAACTTCAAAGAACAAAGCAATACCCATTTAGAGAAATATAGGCAACATCATGTTTAACTTGAATCCCACCTACAACACCCAAGACGTGAGATATTTCATACTGTCTTGCCAGCTCGAAAGGAAATTAATAAACGATATAATTATATCTTGAACCAAAAACATAACTCTAAACTCCTATTTCAGATGAAATGAAAACCCAATGCCATCAAGGATATGCTTACCTGAGGACCCCGGAGGATATATAAATAAATGTAATAGCTTACTTATCTATTTAATATTTCTCTATTATGACTACAACGAAGGTAGTAAAAAACCCCATTACCCTAAATACAACTTTGCGCTAGAATGCACTAAACGACTTACCTAATCATCGCGAGGGAGGTGATGTGTAAATATTGGAACTCTACACCTCAGGACACAAAACACCAGACCATCTACCACAGAAAATAAATAATACATACCACCATCCATCTAGCTTAACCCAATATAACAACTGACAGTGGTTGTCAGGTAAGAAATCAAAACCAGAAACCCGCCCCAGAAAAAACTATAACCTGAGGACGGGTGAATAAATTAAATATTCCGACAGCCTAAACAAGCCATCTAAAACATAAAAATAATTCAACGTACTGTAATAAGAAATCTATATAGTCCTGTGTCCGTGAACAAAAATAGAATTTAAAGTGGCGAACCCAATACTCGTTAAATAGTAAATAAGTAATAACCTTGTAACGACGGTTGTGTAGGCTACACAATTCACGCCCATGGTAAAACTATACGATACACTATAACCACAAGTGAGTACAACAACCCGTAGGAGTCAGCCCCTGATCAGATAGTCATTTCACAAAGTTCCTAACGCCAAGCCAGAGGAACTCCTGTTCATTGATGAAAAAAGTGGGTAAAAGTACATCTGACACCAACCCCCGAAACCCCAAAAGGACCATTAATACATGAAATAAATGATCAATATAAACATCATCGTACCCACCAAATAATGTATCACCCATTAAAAATAAGTGATAAGCTAATAGAATAACCTATTCCGTCCGTGAAGTTCAACTCTTATCCCATCTCTGGTATATATTATTATACTATAACATATATAATATATATCTACACTTATATAATATATAATACATTATATATATATACAATATATATAATTATAATATATATATATATAGTAATATATACATTACTATTTATATACATATACTATATCAATATATATGTATATATTTATATATATATATATATAATATAATATATACATATATATATACATATATATATATATTATATATATATATATAATATATATAATATATATATCTATAATATACTTATATCTTAATTCACAATCCCCATACTTGCCTTATAAGCTCATTATTTTGTGAATTTAGTTAACTAAATTAAGGTCCTACAAAGACCATTTGACAATATATACAACTATTTATGTATCGATTGAAGCAACTAATTGGTGTTTTGCTGTCAAAATTGGTTATGGACAATGATTCGATACGCTTTTGAATCATATTGTGGGTGTATATTATGGAAATGAATACCGTAAATTAGTTATAACGGTATCTGATAGATCATGGATATCATATTAACAATAACAAAAGGGTGCTGATAAATTCACAGCGACATTTTATAAGTTCACGGAAATTCATAGTGAGTTTACAGTTTTGCCCTTGTAATTAATTTCCTATTTTTTAACAACCTCAACGTTTCTTCACTTTCTTCGGTCGGTTCCCACTAATTCTTATTATCTTATATCCTCACCTTTAACCGCTTATTGTCTCTGCCTCACTTCAACTGCTTATTGTCACAACTCACATGTAACAATGCTAGCGAATATCAGACTTTTATGTAATCTCACTTAAGCAATTATCGATAATGACATGTAACAATGCTATCGAATAAATCAGTATATTATACTTTTATATAAATCTCACTTAAGAAATTATAGATGATCACTTGTAAAAAAAATTAACAAAATTATTAAACAACAACAAAACTAAAACTGTTGTAAAAGATATAGAGGTTTTAGATTTATGGTGTGATCAGGTTGCTTAAAATCGGTATGATAGATTGATGGTAGAGGTAGATTGAACCGCCGAGTAGGAAAAATTGGGTGCATATAGCTTTGTATCGGCTAAGTTCACGAGTATATTATTGTATTCCAATTTGAAAGAACCAAAAAACTGAAAAAGGAACCGAACCAGAGTCGAATGTATTGGAACTGAAATAAATCTCAAATCCGTTTCAGTTTGAAACAGAACCGAAGGAGGTTAACCGGAAACGAATGGACATCAATAACAAACTTCTACCTTAATTTCTTAAATGGGAACTTTTTGTGGTGATTAAATGAATGTTTTTGATAATTATCATGTATTATTGGTCACATTTGATTCAGTTGTGAATGCTCACATTTACACACTATTTTTAATCAGAAAGAGTAGTAACTATGGAATTAAGGCGTGGCACTGCGAAAACTATGTAGATGAACTCCAAGGGTATAATTGTAAACTCACTTGTGTGTGCTGTGTATCAGTAATAGAATGGAGCAGTGAATGTGTCAGCCCCCATAACAAAAAGATCGTTAACAAAGATATACATACACTTAATATTGGGTTCAAGACCTAAAATTCTATTTTGTTACACAAACAAGAGAAAAATAAAAAAAAAAATTTATTAAACCCGTACAGAATAGATTATTTTTATGTTCCTAAGATGCTTGATTGGCTGTAGGAAACATATCAATTTATCAAAACCGTACAGAATAGATTATTTTCTGAGGAAGTTTATGTTTTATTCATTACACTGAACAAAACAATGAAGTTCGGGTTATGCAAAAGCATGGAGAATCGTGGGATAATTATATCATC
Source organism: Artemisia annua (assembly GCA_014162995.1). NCBI lineage: Eukaryota > Viridiplantae > Streptophyta > Magnoliopsida > Asterales > Asteraceae > Artemisia > Artemisia annua. Next base: position 5,872 of record LBNU01008839.1, read on the forward strand.
TGTAGTAGATGTTCCTCGTGTTTGTCTCCCGGGGAAGAGTTAATCAAATATAACAATCACCTCCTCACGATGAGGTACAACGTGTGGTGGCATTACCTGCGCCAAAAAGTTGTTTGGTAATGGATTCTCTAACCATTCAGTTGCGTCACAAGACCTTCTGAGCTCATATAACATATCCCGGAGAGCAGTAAGCATCCCATGAGCATTAGACTTTTCAAATCCAGCAAATAGGAGAATGTATTTGTTCAAAGCTATAAATATCAGATTATTAATTTCTTTCGAGCTGACAAGACAGATGAATGATCTCACAAGTCTTGGGTGTTGTAGGGGCCCAGTAACATATGACCCATTTTCATCATGGGTTGCTTGATCATTTGAAAAGTATGTCTCTTGGAGGAAGATAAACCTTGAAAACTTACTGCCCTTTAAACAGAAGTTTGTCCAGCATGTTCCTTGAGCTTCTTACACCTGCACAAAGTTTGCAAAGAAATTACTGATTAAAGCAAATCCGGATAACATTATAAATATATATATATATATATAATAATAATAATAATAATAATAATAATTAAGCAGAGAATACTCACGTTTTACTGATTCGTACAAGATCTCTGGCTCCATTAGTAGATGCCGCTAACAGTATCAATATCAGATTCAGGATGTCGGAGTTGGAGTTCTGGGAGGTTACTTATTTTGATATGCATTCTCCCTCCTAACCTCCTCTTCTTCTTCCTCTGGAGTGAAATCGTTTTTGATGTTGAACGTCTTACGAATCAGAATTTGAATCTCTTTCAAATCAACATCATGATGCACTTTCATGATGCAGTTCACAGCAACATATCGAGCATCATAAATTCCTTCCAATGTCAAATCCTGACGAGATCTTCTAGAAACTTATTTGAAATTGATAGAAAGGTTATTTTTCATTCCTCCACTCCCACCAATCACCTAATATAGATCTACAAAATAAAATTGTTGTTCATCTGTGTTAGATCTGCGATCTAGAAAAAGTAAATAAATACCATGTACACTCGTCATTTTATAAGAATCACAGTTACCTTGTCAGGATTATGTTATTCGAAATGCTATGAACAATGATCCATCCTTTTTCAGTCACCTGCATGATGATAAAGATTCTAAGTTAGCATGACATGATCATAAAATGAAAAGACTAGACTAAAAATCTGATGATTAAGAAAAGACTCACAAGTGATTCAGGAGGCCTTGTTTCATCGAACATGTAAAATGAAACTGTTGCCATTAGNTATATATAAATATATATATATATATATATATATATATATATATATATATATATATATATATATATATATATGTATATATATATAAATATAATAATAATAATAATAATAATAATAATAATAATAATAATAATAATAATAATAATTAAGCAGAGAATACTCACGTTTTACTGATTCGTACAAGATCTCTGGCTCCATAAGTAGATGCCGCTAACAGTATCAATATCAGATTCAGGATGTCGGAGTTGGAGTTCTGGGAGGTTACTTATTTTGATCTGCATTCTCCCTCCTAACCTCCTCTTCTTCTTCCTCTGGAGTGAAATCGTTTTTGATGTTGAACGTCTTACGAATCAGAATTTGAATCTCTTTCAAATCAACATCATGATGCACTTTCATGATGCAGTTCACAGCAACATGTCGAGCATCATAAATTCCTTCCAATGTCAAATCCTGACGAGATCTTCTAGAAACTTATTTGAAATTGATAGAAAGGTTATTTTTCATTCCTCCGCTCCCACCTATCACCTAATATAGATCTACAAAATAAAATTGTTGTTCATCTGTGTTAGATCTGCGATCTAGAAAAAGTAAATAAATACCATGTACACTCGTCATTTTATAAGAATCACAGTTACCTTGTCAGGATTATGTTATTCGAAATGCTATGAACAATGATCCATCCTTTTTCAGTCACCTGCATGATGATAAAGATTCTAAGTTAGCATGACATGATCATAAAATGAAAAGACTAGACTAAAAATCTGATGATTAAGAAAAGACTCACAAGTGATTCAGGAGGCCTTGTTTCATCGAACATGTAAAATGAAACTGTTGCCATTAGGGTTTGCTATGACTTGTGCGGCGCCTATTGGGCAAAAAAGGTCAGACAAGACAACCTAGATCGAATGCAAGGATTTTATAGTTGTGAGATTAGGTTTTAAGTTTAAATGTCTATAGTAGGTTTAGCCCTTCTTCTTTTCATCTTTCCAGTTCTAACCCTTCCCCTTGTTTGTCATGTTTATTATATAACTCGATGCTACTTTAAGGACACTTATTTAGAAGGAAATTTCGCCAAAATTGGTATTTTTAATTTAGAGGAAAGAGTTCTATGACTTTTGTCCCTCAACAACATTGTATTGGCAGAAAATAAGGTACGTGATATATATGTTGGATTGTTTGGCCGTTATGACTTTCGTGGTGGTTCTCGTGTATATTATAGTTATTTTCTATTTTCTTTTTGGGTGGGCTGGTGTTGCACGCTTAATTGTACTTCATGTAGCTTTTCTTCTTCTTCTTCTTCTTCTTCTTCTTCTTCTTCTTCTTCTTCTTCTTCTTCTTCTTCGAAAGGAAGATTTTTGTAAACAACCTAGGAAGAAGCTAGGGAAAATAATAACAAGGTGTTTGGAAGAGCGTCACAAGGACTACGAAGCATCAATCCAATTAAGAGAGAGTCTCTTGTGCCTATCGAAAATTTAGATAAATTAGTACAGCTTTATATCTTTGAAAGAAGTCTTCGGCCTTTTCGTTTCAAAACTGAATTACTTTTTATGTTGGCAAAGAAGCCAAAGGGAAATTTGAACTACCCAATAAATTAAAGAAGATGTGATGACGTTCCTTTACCCTCACTTCATCCACAAGGTTTAGACCATCACCAAGGCCTGTTACGTTTTAATTGGTAAGGCTCCGCAAATTTATGACCTCCTTCCAAACCCTTTTAGCAACAATACAATAAATAAAATGTGATCTTCCGTTTCTAATGCCTCATCACAAACGGGACACAAAGCGAGTTTAAGTCAATGGCCCTTTTATCTAAGTTATCAAAGTTGATATGAACGGGTAACAGATCAGTGATTATCAACGATGCGAGTTATGTTTAACTTAATTAGTAAAAGCTTGCTCAACTTGTAGCACTGAGGGGACATGGTATGAGATTGGAGAGTAATTAGTTGATTGAGAAGGATGGTCTTGTGCAATTTAATCTGCATTCCTGAGAGTCTTGTGACACTCAGTGTTGAAACTATACGAGCAACAACCCGAATATATTCACATGTCAGAAGAAACACTCCAAAATAGCCTTGAACACTAGCAAATGAATAACAAAAAAAAAGTAAACGAAGCATGCACGGGAAGAGCTTCTCGCCCATTCATCATATACTTAGTCCCTTGTAGAGATAAGTCTTCAGGGTAATTGAGGGATTTGTAGTCCTCAGTCCCACTGGTATTGCTTAAAGCTCCTTGTACTTTGCTTCGTGACACCGCATCAGTTATACAAAGTGTTTATTCAGTTGGTCTTCGACTTCCATCTAGCTTGGCAGTTGGTTGAGCTTTATACAACGCTCATTGATTTCTTATATCAGTGAGGTTACAACCACTGATGATCATTCATGAGGTTACAACCACTGATGAAGTCTTGAGGGGTTTATATAGGGCAAATATAAGACAACTATTATCTTATTACATTAGTAGTCCCTGCATTATATGCATATGAGTTGTCTACTCCAATTCACGTAAATATCGCTCAGCTTCATTTCTAACAATCTCCCTCCAGCTGGAGATATACGTGAATTGGTTACAATGATTCCTAACAAATAAATAACAATGATGAATACAATGCTGGAGCAGTGTAGTTGCCTCTGAAGAAGTCTTCACAGATCTTGATCTTCTCGTATCTTCCTCAGCTTGCTTGTATTACTTGCAGGATCACTGTAATACTCTGATTGGGTTATTACTCCCTCCCAATTAGTAAGCCCTTTTCTTTTACATGCTCCCTCCCAAATTGACAACCCGTTTGATATAACCTTGATGCTTGTAGAAGAAGTTTCTCTGAATTCTGCCCAAATTGTCTTAGTCTCATATCTTGTCATGCACAGCGGAAAATGGATCATAGACTGATAAACTGCAACTTCTTCACGGGTTTGTTTGGGGAGCATCATATCGACATCTTTAACTCACTTAGAATGCTTTAAGTTCTTCAATAAAAGCGCCGATGTACACATTTCTCCCTCCAGGATGATGACGATCTCTCGCAATCATCATAAATATGTGTACATTAACATATCAACCGGAAGCAACATACAAATCAATACCCCATGAGTGAATGTCAATAACTATTCTATCTAAAATTCTTCTCAGGATCAACCTCTTATCAAACCTCTTTTCACTTCCACTGTCTAATAGTAAGAAACCACGTATGGAGACAACCTGATATGACAAACTTGAGAGTGAAGTAAAATTCCCAGACTTGTGACTTATACTTGTACTATCCTTGATTAAGAACCTATATTGAGCACAACAACGTCACTTCTTAAATTATAGGTAGTGGTCATATACCCATCCTTCCATCCTTTATTGTATATCCGCCTCTTGAACAATCCACAACCTTTTGTGACACTGGGCACTACAACGTAACTCCTTAAAGTGATAGCTATTGTGAGCATTAAGAACCAACTTATGCGTTTATAGATCTCACATATAGCTAGATGTCCAAGTCTTAATCACTCTTCTATAAAAGCTCAAACAAGGATCTTTACAAGTCTTGCAACCAACCAACCCCTAGACTTTGAGATACTAAGTGCACTAACCCGTGAAACGTCACTTCAAGCTCAAATAAGTAATAAACAAAGTATCCTTGTAGTCACCTTTTGATAACGTTCAAAATTTAGCCATTGACCTTTGGTGAATCTTGATCAGGATCTTTTAAGCTATACGTAGTGTGTTATGATGTGGGATATATTGGTATTAAGTTTATAAAATGATGAAATGATTCATCTTCTATTAAGTGTAGACCAATAATATCATGTGTGTTTTTGGTGTGATTGGAGAGTTTCTTACTCGTAGAGAGTTTGTTACTCGCAGGGAGTTTGGTACTCACAGAGAGTTTGTTACTCACGGAGAGTTTGTTACTCGCTAAGTTCTTACTTGCAAGTTTTAATTTCAATGAAGTATAGTTTCCCCTTTTAGGTAGTGAATAAGAATCCTTACTAGATAAACTATAAGGAAGTTTTAAGGCTAACTCGCCAAAAGTAAGACCTTACTCGCAAGAACCTTACTCGAAATTCCTTACTCGCAAAAAGTATTGTCCAAACCTTACTAGCAGAAAGTATTGTCAAAACTTACTTCAAAATACTCGCAGAAAGTAACTCACACCTTACTCGCAGAAAGTAATAAAACTCCTTACTCGAAGAAATCTGATACTCGCAGAAAGTATTGATACTCGCAGAAAGTATTGATTCTCACTAAAACTCAATTCTTACTCGTTGATCTTCAAACATACTCGCCAAAAACGTACTTTTTCCGAGAAAAACACCAAAAATCACATTTTTTCACCACAAAACACCACGATTCGCCCCTGGTTAGCTCTGATGCCACTTGTTATAACCAAGAAACACCTTCCGGAGGTCGAGGTTGATCAAAATACATTATTATTCTAGAGAGATAAAGTAGAGAGAAGGTGAGGTGAAACAAAGATATTTTTATTATGAAAGCTAAGCTTACACACCCACACCCCTCAAGTGAAGTCTTGAGGGGTTTATATAGGGCAAACATAAGACAACTATTATCTTGTTACATTAGTAGTCCGTGCATTATATGCATATTAGTTGTCTACTCTAATTCACGTAAATATTGCTCAGCTTTANTCTCCAAACCTTACTAGCACAAAGTATTGTCAAAACTTACTTCAAAATACTCGCAGAAAGTAACTCACACCTTACTCGCAGAAAGTAATAAAACTCCTTACTCGAAGAAATATGATACTCGCAGAAAGTATTGATTCTCACTAAAACTCAATTCTTACTCGTTGATCTTCAAACATACTCGCCAAAAACATACTTTTTCCGAGAAAAAACACCAAAAATCACATTTTTTCACCACAAAACACCACGATTCGCCCCTGGTTAGCTCTGATGCCACTTGTTATAACCAAGAAACACCTTCCGGAGGTCGAGGTTGATCAAAATACATTATTATTCTAGAGAGATAAAGTAGAGAGAAGGTGAGGTGAAACAAAGATATTTTTATTATGAAAGCTAAGCTTACACACCCACACCCCTCAACTGAAGTCTTGAGGGGTTTATATAGGGCAAACATAAGACAACTATTATCTTATTACATTAGTAGTCCGTGCATTATATGCATATTAGTTGTCTACTCTAATTCACGTAAATATCGCTCAGCTTCATTTCTAACAATGAATACTTAATTTAGACATGAAAGCCTTCTGCAGTACACTTCATGTACATGTGTATAAAGAGTTAAGGACATCCCACAATATTCATTATATTCAATTAATTATAATGATTTTCTTATATCAACTTATATAAGAACACAAACCGTTCAAACATTATTCAACTTATAGATTATAAATATCAATTTAATATCCAACAATCCCTTACCAAGTTGAACAATTTATCTAGTTACTCAAAATGTCATGCTACAAGGTGTCACGAAGATTAAAGCTCGTTATTAAGCATACAAAAAGCAATATCGATTCAATGGTGTCTGAAGATTAACGCACAAACCTTAAGATATAATGGTGTCCGAAGATTAAACCATAACCTTTTGACCTTACCGGTGGATACATAAGCATTTTCATTTGTATTGTGCATTCTGACTAGGCACTAATTGGCCATGCACTTAAATCATGTTTCATAACCATCTAAGAGAGAAACCACAACTCTCTATTAAAGGCGGTACCACCTCTAGGTTATACAGGCTAAGCTTCTATAACGTCTTCGTTGCTAAGACGCCTCTAAAGCTTTGTTTAGAGAATACTCCCATCCTCATTCTCGGCAATGCCGTATCTAAGCGATACATGGGTCAATTGGTTGGTAACACCTTATATGCATTAATTACTCCGTTATTACCCTTTAAACTCATAAGTCTCTTGTCATAGGCTTAAAGGAGAAATCCGACAAGTCTACATCATATGTCGGTGATATCACAAATACTCATTAATGGCCATTCTCAAAATGTATATAAATAAATTCCATCACATTGAAATTTTTATAACTTAGATCTCTAATCCAATTTAGCTCTCTTCTAGCCACGACTAGTCAAAAGCTCAACTTCCTTCTTGAAGTATAAATACAGTTCTTGAAGTATAAATACCATGACCGGATATGGGCATGTGCGGGATGGGCAAATGCACAGTGTCTTTTTTTTGGAGGGGCCTCAGATTTGTAAACTTTAGTATAAGTACAAAATCATTCTTGAAAGATTTAATCTCGTTAACAAATGATCTGAGATGAAGAATTAGATTTTTATAGAAGGAAGAAAAAAAAAAAAGCTTTCGACTACACTTTGAAGGAGGAGGATGAGATGATGGGGAAGATGACCCCAAAATTGTAAGAAATGTTATAAGTACGTCAATATGTGGGGCCCCTAAATTTTTATTTGTCTAATAACTCACTTATCTTTTTGAAGTTTAAATTCAACTCTTGCTTTTATAATTTATCATTTAGACCCTTGTCCCTAATTCAAATTTGTGGTTTAAAATCTGTATAATTAAACTCAAAGCTCATATTTCATGAATAAAAAAAAAAAAAAAAAAAAAAAAAAAAAAAAAAAAAAAAAAAAAAACGTTATAGTTTTAGCGTGCACTTGTAGTATTTCATATATAAATTTAAAAAATATATATATATACTATAGGGAGCTACAGTCTGAAATATAGAAATATTTTTATATGGTAAAATGTTTGGATCATCATGTTGAAGGCTGATCACTCGTCACACATAGAAAAAAAAAGCAATTGTTGTCGCACCTAAAGAAAAGGTATGTTGTAAATCAAAATACAATAAACATTTTACTATATTCATTTTAAATTTTCTTCTCATTGATCACACCTTATATAATCAATATAAAAAACTATGCATAATGAAATCATCGTTTGCAAATTTTGCTTTAATTTTCCCTTTGTTAAAGGCCCTATTTCAAAATTATTGCATAGGGCCTCCAAACTTCACGGGACGGCCCTGGATTCAATTCAATTTCAAAAGAACCTTAGAATATCACGTGTAATTAGAAGAGTACCAGTAATCTCAAGGTATTTATTTGTAAATACATATAACGGTACTTTGTATTTGATATGATACCTATGTACAATTATTAAAGCTTTGTGGGTGGGCCATGGCCCACCTTTGCACACATGTACCTACGCCTCTGCTCGAGATCCCTCTTAGCAAGCACAATAACGGAGTGCCAAATGAGATGTAGAAGTGCTACAGAGGGAAAGAGTGAAACACTAAGAGAGACTGTGATATGGCTACAGAACGAAGCATATACGTCGCAAACTTTATTCCTTCGTGTATGAGAATTTCCTCTGTATCCTATGTAACCAACTGCCCCTGCTGCTCCAGTTGCAGCAGCCAGGATACCTAACAGCAGCTGTACCATACACATTCGTTAGGCTGCAAAAGCTGTACAGTTAGTACTAATTACTAATTAGCTCAAAAATGTGATCAATATTAATGAAATTAGTAACTTCAAGGCAGAATAAACTTGGTCTGAGTATTTTCTCCTTAAAAGGTACAATTTAAGAACTTACACTATCAAGTATAATAAAGTGAACCAACAGCTTTTTGGAACTTCCTTTAGGCTTCACCACAGAAAAAACCGTTAACACGCAAGTGATTATGCTGTATAAGCAAGCAACTGACAAAGCTGCCACGTAGTATCTGCGTCATACCGATTAATCATTTATACAATATTGTATCACACTTACATGCCATTTATGCCAAAGGTCAATGAAATCAAACTGATGTTACTTACGTGAACGCTGGAATCTGACTGAATTTTGCAGCCTCGGGTATTGCTAGGCTCGAAGCAACCGGTATCATCTGGGTTTGTTTAGAAGTCACCATAATAATGATAGCTACAAGGGCTGTTGCAAATAGTATGACCCTTAATACCACATCGACCAAAAGATGGTTCCTGAGACCACCTATGTTGGCACTATCTTTGTACTCGGGTGTTGGTACTGGCGACTCCAGTGTAGGAGTAATGGATGTCATAGTAACCGGAATGTAAAAAGGTTGAGGATTGTGTTTTGAGAAAGGGTGGTTTGATCATTGATGTATGCTATATTTATACACACACACAGAAGCTGTTAATATTGGCGGCAGATACCATGTAATTGATATTTTCGGCGAATAACGATTTTTTACGGTGATGTTTTTAGTTGGCAAAAATCTTTTTCTAAATTCAGTTCAACTTTTTTTTTTTTTTTTTCTTTTCTTATTTTGAATGTTTGGACATAACTCAATATATTGTTTAACTTTTTTAAGTGTTTGGCTTTAGATTTTATCATGCAGTAAAATGGTTGTACTATTGAGTGAGAGAGTGATTTAGAAAGAGTATTAATTGTATGTGTTGAATTGATGTGTTTGTAAACATTACTCTCTTACTTGTAATTTTTAAAAAGTATTTATGGTGAAATCTTAAAATTCATTAGGAGGGAAGTGAAAAAATGTATTATAGGTTGCATAGATATTGAAACATACGTTGTTTAACATTGTATTGATCCTAAGATCTTAAAACTAAAAGTCTTTTTTTTTCCTGTACTCTTTTCCTGGACTTTAACGAACAACCGATTGTCTCAAGGTTTTTTTCTGGTTCTTTTCCTTATTGACTGTAATAAATCGATTGCTACAAGATGCTTCAGTAGATTCCTTTTTTAGTCATCTGGCACAATTTTTTATTCTAGTCGACCGCTTTGTACTTTTGGTTATCTACAAGATTTTTTAGTAGATTCTTTTGTTTTCTTTAGTCATCTGCCACAATTTTTTATTCGACTTCTACAATAGTCGACAGCTTGTACTTTTGGTTATCTTCGATTGATTTTTTTAGTCATTCTTGGCCCACTCCTCAGTACTTTATATGAACGATCGAATAAACAATAATAATCACACTAATTGTATTGGTAAAACAACCGTTATTTACAAACTAAATGACACGGGTATTTATAACCCATCAATAGACACCTATGAACCATCACACTGGTTCACTAATTGGTATAACTACCATCATACCTTTTCTAACTGACACAACCCTTCAATCTTTACTGCTATAACTGAAATTATCTGCCATTCGGTTATTGTCTATTAACTAATCAAACTAGACCCTTTAACTTTGTACAAACATACATAAACTAAATATTCTTGACTTACATGGATTAATAAGTTGGTATTCAACACTCCCCCCTAATTTATTAATCCAGGCCTTCGATATCTTCAAGCTCCATCATCTTTATTTTGGGCAGCTAGCAGCAAGTCTTGCTCATTAAACTTTGGCTTGTTTCCACTTCCTTTGTCTTTGTCTTTAGCACGAACTATGTCCTGAACTTCCTCTTTGATTTGACTTCTTTCTTCCTTGTCTTTAATCTTATCTCGATCATATTTGTCAGCTTTGTCAGTATCTTCCTATATCATTTCATAATCTTGAATCTTCAAAAATTTGTTTCTTGTAATACTTGTATCATGATCTTCTGGTTCAACTTTCTTGATGTCTTTCTTAATTTGGCTTTCCTTAGGAAATCTTGATGGTGTTTCACGATGCTTCTTGCATTTGCTCTTGCCAATGCTTGGTATATCTTCTTGATGTTTCTTTTCTAAAACAACTTCATAATTTTCTTTTCCAGTCTTCTTCTGACTTTAACTCTTTCATTTCTTTGCGTGTGCAATCTTTCAGCTTCTCCAGGTTCTCTAACTGTCTCTGCATTTGTTTCTCAAATGCTATCTCTCTATTTCTCATTTTCTTCTCAAACTCTTGTTTCTCCATTTCTATTTTTAGAAGTATTCCTAACTTCCAGAACTCTAGTTCGCCTTTCAAATATATTTCTATTTCTGACCTTATGCCTTCTAACTTTTCTTTTGGAATTTCATCCCTTTCAATGCCAATTCCATTCCATGTCGGTTCTTCTTCTAAGGATCCCAGCTCGTTTTCATTGGTACTCGTAATCATCAATAATGCTGGTTCGTTATCTTCGTACACAAGGTTTGATATTTCTCTTCTACTGTCTGGTTTTGGACAATCTCTCGCATAGTGTCCAAACTCATGACAATTATAACATTCTATTTTTCTAATGTCTCTTCTATGGTACTTTTGATCTCGAGGGTTTCTCCTTCTTCTATCATAACTATCTTCATTCTTACTATCTCTTGCGAATCTTCCTCGGCCTCTTCCTTGTGTCTATTACCACCCCCTCGTCTATCATGTCCGTCGTTGCGTTCATAATTTCTGTCATTCCCTTGACGTGTGAACAGCAACTTCTCACTATTATCTTCCTGACTTCCTTTTCTAAACTTAATCCTTTCTTTATAAGTCTTAAGTTTCCCAATAATATCCTCCAACTTTACAGTCTTAAAATCAACAATCATTTCAACGGTTGCTCCTACTAGTACAAATTTATATAGTACTGCATTAAGTACTTTCCTTACTTTCATTTGCTCATCAAACGTTAATCCACATGTAGCAGCCTTTGTAATAATATTCATCAACTTCCCGGAAATGAATCTATTGATTCATCATCATTCATCACAAGCCTCTCAAATTCTGATTTAAGTTGTTGTTGCGAGTGTGCCTGTTGTACATCTTATCTCCCAATAAATCTGGACATTAGCGAGTCCCAAATTTCTTTCGTTGTTTCACATCCCGCAACTTGCATTTGCAAATCTTCAGGTAACCCTTGAAATATCAATATCTTTTGATGTACTTGTTCCTTCTATCAAATCCTATACTCCATTTGCCATTTGTATCTTCTTCATTCTTAGTGTCCATAACATATAGTTCGTATTGTTTAGAACTGAGCATTGATATGATGATAACGGTGTGGCGACTTCTCTATAAACAACTTTGTTGTTTTCGTTTTTGTCTCCCGACATATCCTTTTGATTTGGTTTTCTTCTAAAATCAATATAAATCCTTTTTTTTTATCCTTTGTGGTGCGTGTGTTATTAGGCCCAAATCACTAATCGACCCGACACAACTCCTCCTTCTTCCCCTCTTCCTTCTGATCTCATGTTCCTCCACCCTTTTTTTTCTAAAAAAGACACGCTCCTCCTTTCTCTCTTCTATGAATCGAACCTTCGCTATGATACCACTGTTGGCCCAGTATTCCTCGGTACTTTCAATGAACGATCGAATAAACAATAATAATCACACTAATTTTATTGGTAAAACAACCGTTATTTACAAACTAAATGACACGGATATTTATAACCCATCAACAGACACTTATGAACCATCACACTGGTTCACTAATTGGTATAACTACCATCATACCTTTTCTAACAGACACAACCCTTCAATCTCTTTCTGCTATAACTGAAATTAACTGCCATTCGGTTATTGTCTATTAACTAATCAAACTAGACCCTTTAACTTTACACAAACATACATAAACTAAATATTCTTGACTTACATGGATTAATAAGTTAGTATTCAACGGTCATAATGATGAACGATGCACTCCACACTCCTACCCTATCACATAGCGATAAGCTCTATGCAGTGAACTCAATCACTAATCAGATTCCTATTAAACTTGATGTAGAAAAAGCAAACAATGTTGCACTGCGTTGGTGTCACTTTTTCAAAAATCATTGTGAAAATTTTGGTGTGTTAAAATACATCACGCATACGTCTTCTATAGGTGATGTTTGAATACAAAATACATATGAAACAAATAAACGCAGCGGAACAACATCACCATACAAGGATCCATATAGCCATATGATCAATCGATAAATAAATATAACAATTATATACCTTTAAAGCATGATCCTGGCTTCTCCAGGTTCTCTAACTGTCTCTGCATTTGTTTCTCAAATGCTATCTCTCTATTTCTCATTTTCTTCTCAAACTCTTGTTTCTCCATTTCTATTTTTAGAAGTATTCCTATGCCTTCTAACTTTTCTTTTGGAATTTCATCCCTTTCAATGCCAATTCCATTCCATGTCGGTTCTTCTTCTAAGGATCCCAGCTCGTTTTCATTGGTACTCGTAATCATCAATAATGCTGGTTCGTTATCTTCGTACACAAGGTTTGATATTTCTCTTCTACTGTCTGGTTTTGGACAATCTCTCGCATAGTGTCCAAACTCATGACAATTATAACATTCTATTTTTCTAATGTCTCTTCTATGGTACTTTTGATCTCGAGGGTTTCTCCTTCTTCTATCATAACTATCTTCATTCTTACTATCTCTTGCGAATCTTCCTCGGCCTCTTCCTTGTGTCTATTACCACCCCCTCGTCTATCATGTCCGTCGTTGCGTTCATAATTTCTGTCATTCCCTTGACGTGTGAACATCAACTTCTCACTATTATCTTCCTGACTTCCTTTTCTAAACTTAATCCTTTCTTTATAAGTCTTAAGTTTCTCAATAATCTCCTCCAACTTTACAGTCTTAAAATCAACAATCATTTCAACGGTTGCTCCTACTAGTACAAATTTATATAGTACTGCATTAAGTACTTTCCTTACTTTCATTTGCTCATCAAACGTTAATCCACATGTAGCAGCCTTTGTAATAATATTCATCAACTTCCCGGAAATGAATCTATTGATTNTTGATCCCGAGTTACGTAGTTGTATATATAGTGTAAATACGATAAATACAATATATATAATGGTGTCTCTGTGTATAAGTGTGTGACCCCATAGGCTCAGATATGTCTAGCCATATAATTATTTATTATGACACGAGCATACTCCAACATCTTCTAGTGCAACTAGTTTGGCTCCCTCAATCGCGGAATGGCTATAAGCGGAACCCATAGTTTAATCTTGGATTTATCTAACCCTATACGAAACCCTTCAATGTAGGCTTGTTACGTCTAATCCCCAAGTTGGCTAAGGATGTTAGCCTGTGATCTTCTTGAAATTATTTTTCTTAATAATAAACGGACACATACCATGGCTTTAAAAGGTGAACTCCATGCAAAACAACCTGGTGATTATACGATTGATGCATATTTCAAAAGATCGAGTCCACTGTTACTTTGCTTAATCCTTTAGGCTCGCCTTTAAGTAACGATGATGTGGTCACATATGTAGTTAATGGTTTGAATGATAAATTTGCTAATGTGGCCAGTATATTTGCTCATCGGGATCTCTTTCCCAATCTTGCTATGGCTCTATCCATGGTCATAACTGAAGAAATGTGTATTAACTTCAAGCAACAACCACCCTCGAATCCTATGGTGCTTTTAGTGACCACACGGTATAATCATAGACGTGACACACGTGGTTCGTGAGCCACTCGTGATTTACGTTCGCCTACTCAACCTAAGGTTTCTTTTAATTTTGCTCGTGGTTTTTGTCAATTTGGTAACGCATGTATATTTATGCATGTTAGTGCAGCTCGAAGTACTTTACCTCATAACCCCTCGTTATGGCAAAATCAACAACCTATGCCTTCTGCTGGCCATGTTCAAATAATAAAATTGCAACCACTGGGTCTCGCTCCACTAATGTGCATATGGGACATCGTTCGTTTAGCTTTAATTTGTGTCGGCGCAGGCCCAACAACTGTTGATTGAAATATGGCTAGGCAAATTGGTCAGGCCCAATCCATTTCCTTTAATAATCAGACTCCTGCTCCTGAATTTGGACTTTTGGCCCACCAACAACCCTTGGTCTTCCAAGCCTAACATCAGATTCCACAGCTGGCTAATCGAACACAATCTCTTGTTACTGTTTCTAATAGTGTACCAGGTGCTTCTATGTTTTTTGATGAACATGAGACTTCACTTCCTCACGTGTTTAGTACGGCAACACTGCAAGATCCTACCAAGCCAATCCACATGGCCTGATTAGGAAGTAATCTTAATTAGTTAACAACTTTCCAATGATTAATTAGACCCAAGTGGCACTACAAGAAAAGGGGGCTTTTGGGACCTTTCTCTAAGACACTTTTTTATATGGGGTCCTAAAAAACGTTTTATAGGACCAATTAAATTTTGAGTCATATTATAGTAGGTTTAAATAGGACACTTAATATGTTGATCCTAATAAATTAATTAATAGGACACTCTTGTTAGCATGGTTTCATTATGGTTGAAAATAATAGGACACCCAATATAAAGGTCCTATTATATGATATTTTATGGGACGCTTCTTTGTTTGGTTTTATTATACTAAAACTTAATAAACCTTTAATATGTTGGTCCTATCACATCTAATGTTATAGGACGCATATTTGGCTATGGTTTCATTATGGTAGTAAATAATTGGACATTCAATATAAAGGTCCTATTATGTTATGTTTTATGGGACGCTTTTCTTTTTTGGTCTTGTTATAATAGAACAAAGGGATAATTCTCTAAAAAAAAAAAAAAAATACTATACTTGTCAAAAATGTGACTTTTGCGTAACAAACTAAAAGCAATCTTCTTTTGAACACTAATGTTGACATTTTTGTCTTCATGTGAGTAACAAAGATTAAAAAAAAATCCGTGATGACCATTTTACCCTAGAATTTTTGAAAATTACATCCACCATCCTTAGGCTAAATTACATAAATAGCCCATGTCGTTTGGAGAAAATTGCATCCGCCATCCCAATTTTTTGTCGAAATTATTATTTTTTTCTTGTACATTTATTACAAAAAAGAAGTTAAAAATTATTTTTTTTCCAAACTTTTTTAAAAATGTCACGAAAATATTTTTTTTTCCAAATTTTTAGAAAATGTCGCGAATTTTTTTTCTGGTACATTTATTACAAAGAAAAAAGTTCAAAATTAATTTTTTTTCCAAATTTTTATGAGAATTTCACGAAATTTTTTTTTTCAAAACTAATTTTTTTCCAATTTTTTTTGAAAATGTCACGAGAATATTACAAAAAAAAGGTTCAAAATTTATTTTTCACATGTCATGAAAAAAAATTCTAAAAAAATCTGTTTCAAACGAAAATGAAAAAAAAAAGAATTTCAAAAAAAAAATCAGAAAAGAAAAAGAATTTCGAAAAAAAAAATTGGAAAAAAAATAGGGATAGTGGACACAATTTTCTCCTAACGACAGGGCCCATTTATGTAATTTAGCCTAGGGACGGTTGGATGCAATTTTCAAAAACCGACAGGGACCATTTATGTAATTTGGAAGGACAAAACAGTCATAATACCTAAATAAAGACAAAAGTGTCAACGTTAGTGTTTAAAAGATTTTTTTTTAGTTCGCTGTGCAGAAGTCACATTTTTGACAAGTATGATGTTTTTTTAAAGAATTATCCCTATAACAGATGAGTCAAGCCTTAACCAGACTGATATCGAGTTTGAACCCAATAATGAGCTTTTTAAACGAGTCCAAGCGTCATTCCGCAAAGATTGATTAGACTCACGTATGTATACACAAGTCTTAACCAATCACTCATTGACCATGTCCCTATAAAAGAAAACAGCCCTACACGATTTTCCACCAGGGTTTGCTTCGCTGGAAGTAGTTCGGGAGTTTTGTCAAAAGCACTAAAAACAGTTACTTCCTTTTATGGCGGAGATGGCCCAAAAAGAAAAACTCAAAGGTGTTAGAAGCCGGTTGAGCTATGGAGAAAGTAGTGAGCAAGAAACCGAGGAAATAATTCAATTTCCAAGATACTCATGGATCAAAGAGGAAAAAGAAAAAGAGAAGAGAAAAGGAAAAAAGCAAGGTCGAGAACACCGCTTGGGTAACAATCCAACAATGTCTTCTGTAGGTTGGGTATGGGCTTGGCATCTCACATGGAAAGCGGGCCAGATCCCCATCACCAGTTTTTCTCGGTCTAANAGAAGCATCTTCTCCCGTTTGGGAGCCATGAGACAAGAACATCCGAGGAGAGGAGCATGAAACATTGATTAAGCATGAGCTTTACACTCAAACATTGATTAAGTTTACCATAAACGTATTTTATATTCTAAATAATCTTAAACAAGTCACGACCGAGCAAAAATCTAACCTTTGGAATAATCATCAAGCCTCGCGTTAAAAATATATCCCATGATGTTGTATTGAAAATAACCTAATCTTTACCATTTTTTTCTTTTTTACATATTCATCCTAATCTCGATCCATATTTCAATCCCAAATTGTTAAACTATAACTAGTATGATATTGTTGTCATCTCAAATAATGATGAAGACATGTCAATGCCAATTGCTATGCGTTACATGAAAATATTTAACCGCAATATCTCTATAACTATTTATCGCTATAAGACGTCGTCGCTATGCATTGATAATTGAATACAAATTTAGTTTACATTGTAAATTTGTTAGTCGAGTCGGGTTAGTTGGGTTCGGGTCAATTTGGTTGAGGCTAAAAAAACATACCCGAACTCGACTCTATTTAGAACTCGGGTTAGTCAGGTTGACCGAATTGACTTGAATAAAATTTTTGACCCTAATAACCCGATCAGAATAGGCTTAATCAGGTTCGGGTCGGGTTGACTTTTTTGACACCCTTAATATATTGAGCTTAGAAAATGTGACAAGTGTACAAAAAAAAGGTAACATAAGGACTTACTCCCTCCGTCCCAAATTTATTGTCCAGTATTGACTTTTTTAGTATTTTTTCTTCAACTTTGACCTTAAAATATTTTTGTGGGTGTTATATAATATTTGATGCAAAATATATAAATGGATTGAGTTTTAAGTCTACTTTTCAATGGTATAATTTTTCATCAAGTATTATATAATAAAAAAATATATATTTGTGGTCAAAGTTGAACCATTTTGACTTTGAAAATTCAAAGTGGACAATAATTTTGGGACGGAGGGAGTATNGAAAATATTTAACCGCAATATCTCTATAACTATTTATCGCTATAAGACGTCGTCGCTATGCATTGATAATTGAATACAAATTTAGTTTACATTGTAAATTTGTTAGTCGAGTCGGGTTAGTTGGGTTCGGGTCAATTTGGTTGAGGCTAAAAAAACATACCCGAACTCGACTCTATTTAGAACTCGGGTTAGTCAGGTTGACCGAATTGACTTGAATAAAATTTTTGACCCTAATAACCCGATCAGAATAGGCTTAATCAGGTTCGGGTCGGGTTGACTTTTTTGACACCCTTAATATATTGAGCTTAGAAAATGTGACAAGTGTACAAAAAAAAGGTAACATAAGGACTTACTCCCTCCGTCCCAAATTTATTGTCCAGTATTGACTTTTTTAGTATTTTTTCTTCAACTTTGACCTTAAAATATTTTTGTGGGTGTTATATAATATTTGATGCAAAATATATAAATGGATTGAGTTTTAAGTCTACTTTTCAATGGTATAATTTTTCATCAAGTATTATATAATAAAAAAATATATATTTGTGGTCAAAGTTGAACCATTTTGACTTTGAAAATTCAAAGTGGACAATAATTTTGGGACGGAGGGAGTATATTGTAACTTACAATACTCAGTAACTCACCAAAATTGGGGGAACATAAACCCGCCAATTAATTTAGGAAATTATAACCGGCGATTCGAATAGTATACTGATTTTGGCGCTAGGAAATTGAAGGCACCACGTTCTTCACCCACCTTTAAGTTTAGGTTTTATTGATTTAATCTGAATGTCAAAATCAAGAACGGTTTGGGGTCCAGAAGTTTAACCTCAAATTGAAGCTAGGGTTTCACTTTGGCTTTAAAATTCGAAGGTAAACTTTTCTATTTCGAGTTTAAATTTTTAGTATAACCTTTTTACTTTGTAAGCTTTGTCAATTTGTTAAGAATTAAGTTCAACAGGTGTGTGAAGTTTATGTTGGTGTGTGAAATTGAAGTTTATGTTGGTGTGTGAAATTGAATTAAAGAATAATTGTTATATGCACATTGTCGTACAAGTAATCAAATCATTAGTTTATATTTTGGTACAGTAGATAGACAACCAAACACCATTGTTTCATCACTGGATGAAATTACTCTAGAACAAGTAATGTTTTTTGGTAACTGTGGTTTTGAGTTTGATTGATCTTGACAGTTGACACCATTTCTTAAATAGATTGATTTAATTGTGACAACTTGACATATGCGCATATGGTGGAATTGTGTGAGCATTTGGTGACTTCCTTAAAGGTCATCAACAAAGATGACCAACTGTTTCAACTTTGGTTAATGAGTGTATAAACTTTTAAGAGTGCATAAACTTTTAAGCGCCCAACGACTTACTAGCGTTTGACATAACTCACAGGTTATGATGACTGGATTTTGAAACCTTTCAGGAGGAAAGTGAAAAATTGGAGGGCAAGAGTTAAAACGGACTACTATGATCCGACTTTGCCATTTCGTGAACAAATTACCTTCAAGCCAAAATGAGTTATCGCGTCTCAGTGGAAGAGACTCGTCAAGTCTTGGAATAAAGGAAAATCTAAGGTATGTAATAATGTTTCAGCTTTCAGTAACAAATGTTGATTTTTTGTTTAACTCCTTATTCTTTTACTTCAACGACTCAGTGACAAAAATAAGGCTAATAGAGGAAAAAAGAAGATGGTGCAAGTCACGAGTAAAACAAGTTATGCTCAAGTTCGTGAAAAAGAAAAGGTAATTTAATATTTCCATTCAATTGTTTATGCAACATATGCACATATATTAATAGATTGCATTAGGTGCAACTATGAAAAATCATCTTTTGATAGCCTTAAATAAATATCATAATGCTATTTAAATCTTCTAGCTTATTTATATGCTTCTGAGATTTAGTATTGACTTCTATTCTTCTCCATTGCTAGATATACTATGTTTTTAGCATGTGATATAATATCTATCAAGTGTTTCTACTTCCTTCTACTAAGTTTCAATTATGAGTTAAGTATCACTACGTAACAAACATTGAAAACTGTTAAGTCACTCTCTTCTTTTCTAGTTATTTTGCATATGTTTAAGGGCTACAGGGACAATATGACTTATGGTA
The DNA here is from genome assembly GCA_014162995.1 of Artemisia annua. Taxonomy (NCBI): domain Eukaryota; kingdom Viridiplantae; phylum Streptophyta; class Magnoliopsida; order Asterales; family Asteraceae; genus Artemisia; species Artemisia annua. The sequence continues at coordinate 26,004 of LBNU01008839.1, forward strand.
CTACTTGTAAATAATAGAGATGCACAAACACTAGGAGATAATATGATATACTGATACATTGTTTTCTTGACCTGATTTTGTCTTTAAAGAATGAAATATGCCTGTAATATTAAAAATGATTACAACCTAAGACATTAGTGAGTGTAGGATAAAATGGATTGCTTTTTTATGTACATATAGAGGATACTAACAAGTATTCTCATATATATACTTGTAAATGTTGAAATCGTACCATCATTGTAAAAACGTCACGATAAAGGATGATTCTTTATGTTCAGAAAGCTTCATATACTAGGATTGACTAAACATATTTATACATATATGCTCAAATATACTTGCAAAGCTAAAAATTCCTGTCAATGTACATGCGATATCGAATAAGTACTTGAAAGCATAAGCATATCAGCTAAAAATTTTGATGCCTATGTATGACTTTGATTCTTAACTGCAAATTTCAGTAACTTGGTTTTTACTAGGAGATGATTATCTGGTTCAGACCAAACACCTAAACGCACACTCCATCCCACTCTCCATGCTTTAAATCTCAGCTCCCAATAAATCCAATCTAGATTGTGCAATCTGCAAATTTCTCGCGTCACATAACGATTCATATTTACATAGAACTTTTAGTGCAGGATCAATGCTTTCAAGTTCATTAAGAACCCCTTGTTCCTGTTACTCTTCACATGCCACCCTCCCTTTGTGTGTCAACTTTGACTACCTATTTGGCTTCGTAACAGGCATAGAAAAAACGTTAATAAAGACTCTAAAACTATAATTGTTACTTCGCAGCCTCCTACTACCGCCCTGATCACTGCTGCAAGCTGGTGGTTGTCTGCATCAACTCCCACTGACCCCAAAACGTGTGACCATGTTATCAGCTTGCTTCAAATTTGCAACCAACCCTTTAAGATCTTTTTTCATTTTCTTTCTAAAACAATTGTATTTTGTAATACTATTTTCAATATTTGAATCTTCCTTTCTCCTTCTTAGAGCATAATAAAGATCTCTAATGTGATCTTTTATTTCAGACAACATATCTCCTACGTTGACACACATATCCAAGAATTTGACAGATTCTTTTACTAACTCATCGACTCATTTCCTGTTTTGTTCGTGTGATATCAAAATTTGGGTGGTAGACGAAGATACAAGATTGTCCATACATTTGTACAATGTTGTCATCTGGGATAAACTCCTGCAGATTGCATCTATAGATGATGCTTATGCTGATGTTGTTTTGATCTTGTTGAGCAGTTAAGGTATATACTGGTTGCGATGTATTTGCGTTCGATTTAGCGTTTTTTGTCAAGTACAACGAATTGTCTATTTAGCGTGTATTAAAGTTTTGATTTCGATCGATAATGCACTAGTTATAGAGATGTATTTGCGTTTGATTTGGTGTTTTTTGTTGATGCGTCAAGTATTAGAGATTAGAAGCTAGCTGTTAATATGTTAAATTATTGATGTATGATTGATTATTCAACCTAGGTTAATCTTGAGTGTAATAGTTATACATAACTTAGGTAAATTGTTAGTGTTGAGTTGTACTTATCGAGATGTATTTGCGGCAGGGACGGGAATATACTTTTTTTGAACTATTGGGAATTAACACTTGTTTGCATATATACTCTGTTTTGGTTGTTGAAACAGGTAATCTTGGGACGCGAACCAACTAAAAAGGAGTTGTTTCGTGCTTCCTTTTGTAAAGACGGAATTACACAAAATGTTGAAGCTGGAATGCCATTGTATGTACTACATCTATATGCTCATCCATATTGAGTTTTTGTCATTTCTTACAAGTTAAGTGGTTTAAGGTATCACATTAACATATTTAGTGCTTTTTATCCGGAACAAATGGAAGAATAGACTTCTCAACTTTCAGAACATGAATTGGATGAGCCTGGACCTCAAGATATATATTCTAAAGTAATGGGTAACAAAGCGAACCGTAGCGTTCCAAAATGAGCCTACCCCCTCGTACCAAATTTTAGGGACCTAGCGAACCGCGTTCCCATTTCGCGTTCCCGTATCGAAGTGAACCGCGTTCCGTGTGACTTTACTCAATACTATCTCTACTTGTTCATGCTACTTTTATTTCCTTATATTTTTGTTGAATTTTGTAAGACTTTTATCTTGGATATTATAACTTGGTTGTAAAATTCTCTTATGGAAATGAAATCTTTTCTTGCTTATTGAATTGCATTCCTTCTATTTACTTGCTTCAAATTTAGTTTAGTTGATTGTATATGTTTTTGCTATTGAATTAAGTAGTGTTAAATATGTTGCACAGATACGAAGTGTTTTATGATGTCACTTAGTAGGACACTAATGCTATTAACTAAACATGGGACAAAATGTCTTTTATAACACTAAATTTGGTCCTAACAAAGCACCTATGTATTAGGACCCTTTTCTTAGTACTAAAATGAGACTATATTCATTATGTTTTCATCCTATAAAAATGTGTGCTAGGACCCGTGAAAGTGTCGCAAAACATAACAAATGGGTAAGCATATAATAGAACACCAAATAGCATCCTATAATGTGGTTTATTAGGACACCATTTTGGTCGCATAAACATTTTTATGGGACCAAATAATTAGTTTTAAAAGGTCCGAGTTTATTAGGACGCCAATAAATGTCCTAAATATCTATTACAACCCCTTCCTACGGGACACTTTCATTTTGGTCCTATTAGGTTAAAGGTCCTATAAACTATTTTTATAAGACCCTAACGGGCATCGTATAAGCCCTCTTTTCTTGTAGTGATATTGATGAATGACTTGCTGATGGAGTGTCTTGAGCTATTGAAACAGGACAAGATGAACCATTTTGAATCATATGGAACATGAGCTGCGATGGCTGGTGGTACCGGTATATCACCAATTGGCGGCTCAAAGTATTCATCAACTATTTGATTAGCCGAGATCTCCAAATCCTTATCGGTAGGTGCTTAGTGTTAACTCAAGCTGTGAGATTCTAGTGATTTGTTACTACTTGCGGCTTGGTGAATGTTGTAACTTAAGTCATTTCGTTAGTCTGAATTTGTAATTTTGACGTTGTGAGTTAATCCTTACGACTTACGTCATTACAATCGGATCTATGTAACTCTGACTTGTCCGCAACTTAGACAAACCTTAAGTCGCAGATGTGACTTATCCAAGATCATCACTTAAGTCATAATCGCATATCACATCTTTCGGTTTCTTTTGTTGACTTTAGAAAATCCCAGGAGAGAATCGATCTCTCGTTTAAGTCACAAGAGTTGTAACACTCTGCTTAAATTATTTCATGGCATCTACAGCGTCAGGACCTCAAAAGCTTGGTGGGAAGGTTAAGAGATATTGACTACAGACTCTCAACGTACTGACTACCTCTCTAAATTTGGTAGCTCATGTCAACCA
>LBNU01008839.1:41879-91575 GCA_014162995.1 Artemisia annua
AAGGATTCGTTTGACAAATCTTGTGATCGTGTTGAAGTGTTCTCCGAGTCCGACAATGACTATGATTCTTTACCTTTTGAAGACATCGATTATGTCGACGACCTACCTTCTAAGCTCGTCAGCTTAGAAGAGGAGAATTATGAAGATGACGAAAATGAAATCCAAGATGAAGCTCTTCGTGAAAAACTTTCGAAAGTATATCTTCTCATTGCGAGGATTGAGGCATTAAGTGGCAATCCCACTTCTCGTCCCGATCTTTCTATCCCAGTCTATGAAGCTTTTTCCTTTGATTCGGAGGAGACGAGTCGTGGCAGTACCACTTCTCTTGCTTTTTCCTCTCCTCCCGAATATGAATCGTTTCAATTTGATCTTGAGAAAGACGTTAGTCTGGGGGGAGGCTTACTTTTTGGCAAAATTTTTCCAGCCCTCCCACCCAAGGTTTTCGAAAATGAAGAATTGATCCTAATTGTGATAAAAATCTTTCTTCCATTCTTCACATATGTTGCTGTTTCTCCCATCCGTCATTCCTCCGCGAGTGAGGATGTTGTTTTTGATCCCGGCATCGTTGCTTTTCTAGCCGGCTGTTTCATTTGCTCCCCCAAGGACAAGTAAATTCGGGGCGAGTCTAAGCTACACGACTCGTTACTAAACAAGCGCTTCGTGGGAGGCACCCCATGCTTATCCTTTTTATTTTATTATCTAATAAGTAACGCGAGGAGGGCGACCTCTTCCAATCTTGTGTTTGCTTGGTTGTTTGTGTTTGTGCAGGAATTCTCCAATTCATGATGACTCTCGTGCTCGTGGATCGTCTCATCTCCACTCGAGTCCCATGTCTTGCTGCTTGCTTGGAAATCCTATATCCAAAATCTTATCGACTAATGGTATCTTCGGCATACTTAATAAACGGCCTTAGATTTATTATTAGGATTACCCTTACCTTGGAAACATTGAGGACAATGTTTATCTTTAGTTTGGGGGGGTGAATCTTCGATTTGATTGACCTAGCACTTTCATCTTTGTCGTTTACTTACGCAACCCCGTTTTTCCTCAAAAATCCAAAAAATTGAAAAATTTTGAAAAATTCCAAAGAAAAAAATGAGAAAAATATAAAAATTATGCAAAAATAGAATAAAAGTTTTGACACCGAGTTTGACTTCCCTACTAGGAAAGAGTGAGAATAAAAATTTTGACTTGATCCGGGCGTGTTGAGCCCTAGCTTGTTCCCTTAACCATTGATGATCGCAAAAGCTTTTGCTAGTTTTGTACACAAGGAGCTACTCTTTTGTCGGCTCCCGTACTTGACTTTATATATGCGTGGCTTGATTATCGGCTAAGTATCCGCGGATCTCATTATTTGAGATTTTAAATTTGCGGAGAACGTGAAATGATAGAGTTTCTTTAGAAGTTAGATGCTAAGCATAGAGTAGTTGGATCTCTTTAAAGCTCATCGAAGGTACTCATGACTTTTTGTTCCCATCAAATTGCTTCACCCCATATCTGTGCAAAATAATTAAAGATGTTAGGTTTAGCCGATGAGTAGTTCTTTATCTTCTTAAGAGAATCTTTGCTTGGGAAATTGGGTACACATCATGGATACACGTCAGTTGAGTTGTATTGTATATCGTTGAATAAGCGTAGTACGCATGTGGTTTCGGAGCTACCCAAAAGCCCGTTGTTATGTATGAGCTAAGGTGCTTTAAGACTTCGGATTGAGATCGGGCCTTGGATCCTAGATTCCAACCCTAGCAGTTGGCGGTAGGTCTTGGATTGAAACCGTGAAGGTTCGGAGTTGAGAAGTTACTAAGGCAAAAGAAAGAGAAAAAAAAATGAGAAAAGAAAAAGAAAAGAAAGAATAAGGATGTATGTTGAAGATTTATGGATTATGAGTTCTAGTGTTAAGACTAAAGTTGGTCGCGCGTGAGGTGCATGTTACGATCCTAGATCGGACGCATGAGGTGCACGTGAAATGTACTCGCCAACTTATGTCTATTTTTGAGGAATTCCAAAGTCTTTGTATGTATCCAATATCCTTGATGTGGACCACATTTCTCTTGCAGACCTTCTTAAGAGAAGATCGATAACTACTTAGCGTATGAATTTGGTATCTTTATCGGACTAAAAACTATGAAACGAGATGCTTATGAAGAAATTCATTTCTCTCACAAAAATAAAATAATGAGATACAAAAATAGGAAAATGGGAGCAAGCGGTACACGAGTAACTTCCATGAGTAGCGTTGGCATCTAACTTGTAATTAAACAATGATCCGTTTTTACGCTTAGCTTGGGGACTTGTGAAAAATCAGGGACGATGAATTTTATCCATTCGGTCACTTTTCTATGAATCGTGTTCTCGCTCTATGACCCTTAATCGTTATTGAAAGATAATGAAAGTCAAGCACACCGTCATAAGCTAAAGTAGTATAATATGAGTAACATATGGAATAAAATGGAAAACCGGGGCGTTTTAGGGAATAAATGATTTCGTATCTCTTTTGAACGTTTTGCTACTTTTCAAAGTTAGTAAAGAGAGGTGTGAAATTATTTATCTTTAAGGCGTGACGTGATTACATTGCGTGAGGACACGCAATACCTTAGTCTGGGGGATTTTGGTATGTGCTATTTTACACATACTTTTGAATAAACCAACATCCAGAGTTTTACCCGAATCGTCAATACCATCACATGATTGTACCAGAGATCCCTTCACTTTGTTGTCATCCAAACGTCTGTGTTGTGCTCTTTCCTCAATGAATGCCTTAACATCACCCATGAGTTGGATGAGTGTATCTCTGAACGTGTCAACCTTAATTCCCGTGTGATCAGTAAAGCACCTTTTAGTCATCTCATTGTAATGGTCATACTCCATAGTGAATTTTGAATCAAAGAACACTTGGAGTTGTTTGTCAATCACACAAAGAGCAGCCATGGATCCAATTTTTGAAGATCCTTCTTTGTCAAGTTGTTGTTGTATTTGATCTAAGTAAAGAATCATTGTGTCTGTGAAAGTCTCAACATCTTGACCAAAGAGCGTTGCAAATGCACGTTCAAATCCCATCTTGAATCCATTTCCCTTTAAAAGTACCGAGAGGTGTGAATGAAGTAGTCGGAAACATTCAATGGAGCTTTTCTCTGCGTTATTGAACAATTTTGGTGGCTGAATAACATCTGTCTCTTGCGGATTAGAGCACAAAGAATTCATTTTAGTTGTTTCAGATTCAAAACCAGTAGTCTGTTGTTCTATGTTGGAAATCTTATGTTCGTCGATCATGTCGTACAGTTTAAGTATGTCAGAGATGACAGAATCTGAAGAATTTGACATGATGTGAACGTGCACGGGATTTTACAATTCTATGATTTAAACCGAGAAATAGGTTCTTTCGCGGGATTTTACAAAATCAAGAAGGAACCGTGAGAAGATGCTAAGTACTTTAGTGATAGAGTGTGAGATGATAAACTTTGCAAGGTACAGTAAGTTATCTAAGTTTAGTCACAACGAGTCAAATCACAATTAGTCAAATTGCAAGAATCAACCCGCAACGTCAGATTGTAATTGGACAAGTTGTAACAACTCAAATCGTAACCAATCTCAAATCACAGAACTATTCAACTTGTAGCGTATTGTCAACTCACAACAACATGATCACCTATCAGTGAGTTATCAACCAGCGGTGTGATTTGGTTTGGTTGATGCAAGTTGCAATGGTGAAATTATGGTCTGAAAACTTAAAACCTCAATAACTTCACTCCGGAGGTGATTTGGGCCTCGAAAAATTCGTTTCACTACTTCGTGGTGGAAACCTCACAANGAAAAATTCGTTTCACTACTTCGTGGTGGAACCTCACAATATTCAGCCTGTTCCGGTCGTTTTGACAGGTATTTCGCTGAAAACGGATTTACGGTTCAAAAGTTATGGTCGTTTGAAGTTTTAACGTAAAAAGTCAACTTTGGTCAAACCGCTAGAATCTGGTCAAACCGCTAGAATCTAGTCAAACCGCTAGAATCCGGTCAAACCGCTAGAATCTGGTCAAAAACTAACCGCTGACAGAAGATAACCGCTGACGAGGTAACCGCTGGCCTGGTAACCGCTAACTATGTAACCGCTGGTAAGATAATCGCTGACAAAGAAAACCGCTGGCGGAGCTAACCGCTGAAACACTAGGGCAGACTGAACTAACCGCTGATAGCAAACCGCTGAAATAGTACACAGTACAGTGTTATGTTCGCTGACAAATTGTACTAACCGCTGACACTAACCGCTGAAACCCGCAAACTAACCGTTGCCAAGAAAACTTTTACCGAGGAGAAAACCGCTGCCAAGAAAGAGGTCCAAAATCACTCGTACACTTCACAAACGTAAGATCTAGCCAAACCAACTGATAAACTAGATGAATCTAACCCCTCTAATCCAAGAAGTACAAGAAAAACACAAGAAACACCACGAACAAGATCAAATAAGAGTAAAACCTTCCTAAACTAGTAGAGACCAAAACAAACCATACACCACAAGTCCTATGATCCCTAGGATGTAACCATGGCGCTCTGATACCAATTGTAGAACACTAGATAACATCACAAACACGCTCATACATGTGGTTATGGTTCGTTATTCATAATAAATAAAAGAAAGAAATGTAGAGAGAGAAAGTTAGAGAGAAAGAGATGAAGCCTTAGAGAGAAAACCAAAAAAAAAAAGAAAATGAGATTGTGAGAAGGCTTACCCTCTCCAAGGATGGAGAGGGTATTTATATGTACATGGGTTTTGCCACTTGGGCGTGCCACTTGGGCTGCGGATCAGGTATACAGTGGGTAAAGACCCGTCCTTCTTCCGCGAACTAATCTACTTCTAANCCAAAAAAAAAAAGAAAATGAGATTGTGAGAAGGCTTACCCTCTCCAAGGATGGAGAGGGTATTTATATGTACATGGGTTTTGCCACTTGGGCGTGCCACTTGGGCTGCGGATCAGGTATACAGTGGGTAAAGACCCGTCCTTCTTCCGCGAACTAATCTACTTCTAAACTACGTTTAACTAACTATTGTAAATACTACGAGCTAAACAATGCTTAATCATATCTGGGGTGACCGAATCTTTCTTATACAAAAAGCGTATTCCTAACAAAAAAACAACCCGACGATTCACTCTGTCCTTCGGAGGAGCATGTAGTCTCCATCACGAACCCTACCCCCCACGTAGCACTCGAGGCTGCAGTAGATCCTCCTCATCTTCATACGGTGACGAATGGCATTTATAAATTTGTTGTTCATTTTCAAGACATGATCTGTCCATTGGCTGGTGTATCTTCCGGGTCTGGTAAAGTAGACCTGATATTCTTTCACGCGGAAGTCCAGTGCCTCATCGACCATTTCCAAAGTGCCATCGCTGAACTTGTGTAATTCATCACTGCGCATGACCACGGGAACATTGTACTTGTCTCTATACACCACCGCTCTTGGAGAGTCAATGACAGTGAAATCTGCCACCGGCTCCAAGTCACCGACTTCCCATTGTGGCTTGCTAAGGTTTAGTTGCGTCTGGTAGCTTTCGATGCCAAGCTGAAGATCTTCAACTCGCTTCCTTATGACTAGTCCCCTTATCCAATGAAGAACAGCAAACACCAGTGTCTTCTTTTCATGTGGTGTTAGATGATGCAGTTTTCCTTGGATGTGAAGTATATACAAGTCTTCTAAATCATTGGGACGGAGATGCTTGAAATCACCTTCAGAGCTCTCGTAGTCCCGAAGATCTGCACGGCGTAGAACAATGGACTTCAAGAAATCGTACCCATAAATGGAGTGAATTTTGACTTTGACCACACTAATGATTTGAAGGGGCGAGCGAACAGATTTCTTGTCTCCCTTGGCTTTGAATCTTTCAACATAGAACTGCTGCTTCTTGAACCACCAATGTGATATACCCAAAGCTGCCGGAACATCATACTCACATTCTTCTTTTATCCACATCCCGTCCGGTACCATCTGAAGGTGATTTCAAGCATCTCCGTGTGGTTGTCTCTTTGTTGAGCCATGACTTCCCATCTCAATGCAGTGAAGAAGATCTTTAAGTATCTTAAAGGCCAACCCAAGCTTGGTCTTTGGTACCCAAGAGAGTCTCCTTTTGTACTGGAAGCCTACAGTGACAGTGATTATGCAGGTGCTAATTTGGATAGAAAATCCACTACTGGAGGTTGCCAATTCCTTGGAAGAAGGTTAATATCTTGGCAGTGCAAGAAGCAAACAATTGTGGCCAATTCTTCTACTGAAGCAGAGTATGTTGCTGCTGCTAACTGCTGTGGCCAGGTTCTTTGGATACAAAATCAACTACTTGATTATGGGTTCAATTTCATGAACACTAAAATCTTTATTGATAACCAAAGTACCATATGCATTGTTAAGAAGCCAGTATATCATAATAGAACTAAGCAGATTGAAATGAGGCACCACTTTATTAGGGATGCAAATGAGAAACACTTAATTCAGGTGCTTAAAATCCATACAGATGATAATGTGGCTGATCTTTTAACAAAGGCGTTTGATGGACCTAGGTTTAATCACATAGTGGTCCATATTGGGATGGCTAACCCTTGACTGTTGTGTTTGGGGGGAGGCATAGGCCTCAGGGGAGGCATATGCCTCAGGGGAGGATTTGTAGAAAATGTATGTTATATATTTACTAACTTTGTCTTGCAAGTTACTTATTGTATAAACTAACATTTATTTGGATTAGATTGGTTTGTGTGTTTTGGTCTATGTGTTTGTTTTGCAGCTAAGCTGATTCTGCTGATTTATGTTTCTGCTGGAGTTACTGTTTCTGCTGAGCATATTGCTGTTGATAACATTTCTGCTGATGATATGAAAGTGTATCCGTAGCATTAACGCGTCAGTAAAAGAGAATTACTCAAATGTACTCACAGAACACACACCAAAGTAATTGTTAAAGAGGAAAGGAAATTCATTTATCATCAAGAGATCCTTTCAAAAGATGGTGATTCTACAGACCCTGACAACAATGAAACATGACTCTAACCCTAACACTACTCCAGCTTTCCTTTTCCCTTCCCATCATCATCAGAGAGGTCTGAATCAAAACCACAATTTGGAGGTTTGGAAGAATTCTCTGCTGATCCTGTTGGAGTGGAAGGAGCTTGATCTTGGGGTTCATCTTCATCAGAGGAAGTATACAGGAAGGGTGATATGAGCTCTCTTGCAGGTGGTTGGAGAGTGATGAGTGTGCAAATACTCATCATTTTTGGTCTATATAAGCTGCAAAAACATCTGAAAACCCTCAGAAATACATAAAAATACATAAAATATCCCAAAGATCGTGTTTTACATGTTTTAAATGCAAAATGATTAAAAACAGACGAAAATCAACCAAAGTTTGCATAATTGGCAGTTTCAGTCCTCCAACTTTCAAAACTTGACAAGATTAGTCCCTAAGCATTTATTTTGAGAGAAAAGTCAAACCAAGTCCTTAGAGTCAAAAGTTATCAAAAATGATCTTTGGGTGAAAAGCTTTCAAAATTTACAAGTTTAGTCCCTGAAGTTTCACATTTGGCAAGATTGGTCCCTGAACTTTCGGATAATGACAGAAATGGTCCTTGGTAAGAATTTGTAAAGAGAAAGTCAACAAAATGTCCTCCAACAATCCTCAACTGACAAAATTGATCCTTGGGTGAAAAATTTGGAGAATGTATATGTTTGGTCCCTGCAGTTTGGAAATTAGCAACTTTGGCCCCAGGGAGTATACTTTGAAGAAAAATGATGGAAGTGACCTCGGGAAATCAAAGGTTGGCAAATATGGCCCTTGGAGTGATTTTAGAAATTGAGCAAACTTAGTTCTTCACTTTCTAAAAATTACAATATTGGTCCTTGTGATTTAACAAAATGCTAAACTAAATGGACCTTTATTTATCCAAATCCACAAAGTAAATAACCAAATCCCAAACCCATTACACCCTTCCTTAAACCCAATACACTAAACCTAAATCTGCCTTGGCCCAAAAACCCACCAGCCCAATCCTACCTTTAATAGAATACGGGGTCAACCAAAGAGTCAACCCAACCATTCCCCTCCTTTCCCGTTTAACCAGCAGACACCCACCACCACCACACCCGACCACCACTGCAACACGCCACTTCCCTCCTCAAAAGCTCCCCTCCACCTTTACCAATCCCACTATCCTTCCCCCTCCTCACAAACCCTACCTAACACCTTTGCCACGCTGGCAATCCAGAATCTTACAACCAATGTTTTCCCGCCAAAACTGAATATATGGCTAGGATCATGCTCACTTTAATCCAACAGCTGGGATTTGATCAAGAAAGCACAAGGATGAGATTTATGCTGTTTTCTCTCAGTAAAGAAGCACAAGGAGCAAGGAAACCCTAAATTCGACCATTAGTATAAATAGGAAGCTCTTGTAGCCTCAAATGGCATCCTTTCTCTAGTATCTTTTCTGTTTTAGATTCAGTTTACAAATGTAATTTCAAGTTCACAGTTTAATTAAGGTTTGCTTCAAGTTTATTACAATTCGAATTTTTATTCAAAATTTCAAGTTTCTTCTTATTTCCTTTAATTGCTCTAATTTTCATCTAAAAACGTTACTTAAGCATTGTTAAAGTAATTTGAATCAAAATTAAGTGGAAAATCAGCAAAGAAAAAAAAAGAGAAAAATATAAAAGAAAATCAAGAAAATAAAAATTTCAAGAAAGAAGAAAGAAGCTGTAGCAGAAATGATCATGGAACATGGTTTAGAATCCCATGGGGGATGTTAGGATATGGTTCTGACCCTTGGTTACTTGGTTCTTAGCTTGGATCACTTGTAAGCAATATTTCTTTGCAAATTTTTGCTATTTTCCTATAATCTATTTGGTTCATTATTTGTTGTTGTTCCCTGTTTGATCATGCTTAATCCTGTTTGTTAGTTGTTAGAATAAGTTAATTAGTTGAATTGTAGGTTCAATTCATTTGTTGCTTTGAAGAAGTTTGCAATCAGTAGGATTAGGGGTGTTTGGATCAAGGTTACTGTTGAGATTAGAGTGGGGTTTAGTAGGTAAGATTGGCTGAGATAGCATACTCAAGTGGTAGATAGTTCAAATCAAGCATTACATGCAAAGTTTCTGAGTAAAAAGTTAAATAAACCTAAAATCTTGATTCACAGGTTAACTGTTGAATTTTTTGCTTGGTGCAATCTTTAATTAGTGATAAAACTTGTTAATATTGCCTCATATACTTTCATTTAGGGTTATTTCATCACTTTCAGTAAGATTAGGCTATTAGAATTTAACTTGAGTCAACTTTCATAAGCAATTAAAAAGTCAAAAGCTTCATGGTACTGAAAAGTGGGACAGTTTGCTAAATCCTTTGTAGGGTTCAATCCTGTTTGGAAGTACATGAAAGCTGTTGTTTTGGACACCTTGGTAGCTTGCTTAACTGGATCAAAAAGAAAAATTCAGATTGAAAGACTTTTGCTTATTTAAAATCAACCTTGAAGTTGCCTAGTTGGCCTGGTTCATGCCCTGCACCCAGTCTCCATCATTTTGACCCATTTTCTTTTAACTTCAGTTTGCTCATGTATTGACCATTTGGTTTGATTGTTGTTGATTTAGAAAGTACCCTAGGTTGTTTTCATATGTGTGTTTTTAGAATTCCATCTAGTGCTTATTAGAGTGCTTATTTTAGCCCCTCTTTTTGCTTGTTTTTGTTGTCTGCTGCTGCTGTTCATGCTCAGTTGACTGAGCTTGTTCACTTTTAAAATCTGTTTGATCCTTGTTGTGTTTGTTGTACTTGTTTGATTCTTGTTGTTTTGTGTTAATTGTTATTAGCTACTGCTTATTTGAACTTGTTAGGCTTATTGGCTTATTTGGTTTGATCTTTGTGTGGTTTTGGAAAATATCAAAAAGAAAATTCCAATTTGATTAAATTTTTGTAAACTGTCGTAGGTATAAGCTCAGATCAGCTTGCTCATAAGCTTTTCAGAAAACTTGATTTGAAAAAGTTTGTCTTTGTTGGAATTTAAGTGATTTGAGAAAAAGAAAAATAAATAAATACACTGNGTAAACTGTTGTAGTTATAAACTCAGATCAGCTTGCTCATAAGCTTTTCAGAAAACTTGATTTGCAAAAGTTTGTCTTTGTTGGAATTTAAGTGATTTGAGAAAAAGAAAAAAAATAAATACACTTTTTACAAAAAGTCTGGGGTGAGATTCGAACCCCAGACCTCTTGCTCATACCAGACACACCACACAACACTCACTACCAAAATGCCCTTGGGTCTTTTCTGTTAAACGTTTACATAATAATTCTTTTATATAGGTTTTGCTTTGTTTTTGCTTATTAGCTTTTAAACTGCTTATTCCAGCTTATCCATAGTACTTTTTCCAAACTTTTTATTTTTCTTAGTTCTGTTTTAGCCTAATTTAATTACCAGAAAAGTTTCAGAATTAATTAACTAGTTTTAGTATTTAATTGGAATTAATTAGTGTAAAATAGTTTTTAATTTGTATTAATTAGAATTTTAATTAAATTTTTAATTTTCTTTTTTTTTTAAAATTTTCTTTTGTCATTTAGTGCGTAAAATAATTGTTTGTGAACCCGTAGGACTTTTGTAGCTCTAATTTCACGTTTTTATTTGTGCGTTGACGTTTATCTTAAATAAACGTCACGTTTATTTGTTAACTTGTGTTTTAGGATTTCCCGATACCTAATTATGTTTCCCGTAGTATTTTAGGACTTCCCTAGTTTTCCATTTGCTTTTGTTCCCTTTTAGGTTGCGTTATTTTTATTTTCGTTCGTTAATTGTAATTCCCGTTAATTTAACGTACCATAACACCAAACAATCTTTCACAACCAAACATACAAGATTTTAATCTCGATCTTTTCACGAAGCTTTCCATTCACACCTCGTTGCGGTACGACCCGGGAAATCACTTCCCGGTCTCACAAATAAATATCACTTTCACGAGTTTACGAGGTAATCTTTTTCCTAAAAGGTTTACTTGTATTTCTCACGTCTTGTTGTCTCACGATAACATTGACCACACGTTTGTTGGTATTTTTGATAAATTGTTTTTGCACACACCAAAACACAACGAATCAGAGAGGAATCCAAGGATTGGAGTCTTCTGAAGATTCAGGTGACATGGCTGGATGGGGAACTGTGCTTGATGTTCCAACTTCATTAATCTTCTCCTTGGATGACTTTTTGGGTATCTGTTTCGTTTCTGTATCAGAGGATTCATTTGTGCTCTTTGTTAGTGATTCATTAAGGTTTGAAGCATCAGATGAAGATTCCACAATTTGGGATTTTGAGCTCATGGTTCTTGTTATTGGTGGATAATTAGGTTTGGTGAAAAGTTTGGATCTGTTTTATAGGCAAAAGTCAAAGTGTAGGTCCATAAATGCGTATTAGGTGGCACAATAAATGCTCTAAGATTTCTCCTAAAGATATTTTTGCACAAGTCTACTGAGGGTGATTCTGCTGATCAAATGGTTCCTACGGATAGCTTCTACAGTTCCTGCTAACAGGTGTTTCTGCTGAGTGTAGTTCCTGCTGATAACATATTTTATTTCATAAGTATCTACCTTATGCATAAAACAAGGTGAGTGACAACAAAGAGATAAATTATAAGTTCATTCATTATCACCAAAAGAAGTTACAGTCAATCCTAACATCTAAACAAACACAACTGAACACATCTTAGCATCTAATCCTGATTTCTATTCCCTTTGAGGATACAAAATAAAGCTTTCCATGCAACAAGCTTGTCATCGGGTGTCTCAGTCTTGTTCTCTTCATATGCGTTGACCCTCGTACTCAAAAGACTGAACACATCTGAGCAACTTACTCAAAAGACTGAACACATCTTAGCACCTAATCCTGTTTTCTTTTCCCTTTGCCCTTGGGATCAGATGTACCTTCACCAGCCCCCTTGTTCCTCAGCACCTTCTCAACATCTTTGGGCCTTGTTTCAGAAGTCCATAGCTTCTTGCACACAAGCCCCATTACCTGTGGAGGTGGTTTTGGCAACCTCTTGGTAGATTGAGGAACTGGTATCTGGCTCATTCCAGCCACAACTCGCTCCATCTCCTTTGTCAGAAGCTTTGAAAGAGGTGGAGGATCAGAAGGCCCTTCATCCAAATCCTCAAGAAACAACAACTCCATACGTCCTGTCTTATCAGGGGTATCTGAGTCAGAGGATGAAGAAGGAAGTGATGGTGATGGTGGTGGTGGTGGAGAAGGAGGAGCTGGTACATCATGTCTCCTTTTGCGTGCTTCCTCCTTGGTTCTCCAACCACGCCTTCGTCTAAAAGGCTTTGGTGGTGGTGGTGGAGGAGGTGGAGGAGGAATGTAATGGTCTGAAGAAGCTGAAGAGGAATCAGAGGAAATCTCTATTGGATTCATGAGTACTGCTGATGAGAGATTGTGTTTGGTTGATGGTGATTAAGTGTGATTTGAGGGTTATTTATAGACCTGATTGAGTAATTAAGGCATTCAATGAGGAGTCGGTTCAATGGGTATTTATGGATGACAGCCTATATATATTCTGCTGATGGTTTGATTCTGCGGATTGACTATTCAATTCTGTAGATGGGTCAATTCTACGGATTGACCAGACGATCCTACGGATTGACCTTTCCAATCTACTGACGAGTCCACTTATGAGTTTTATTTTGGGTAAGTAATAAAGCCAAAATTGGTCAAACGATTCTTTCCAAGATTCGTTGTCAATTACCTCCCACAATTTGGTAACTTCCTTAAATAACCAATCGTGTGAATCCCACACTCAAAATAACTCCTTCCCACTCGTTATAACTTTAAACCAATTTCTTCGTTTCTCAAATTCATACTATTCCCACAACCACTCATGGCCGAACTTGTCTTCAAAAGAGACCACAATCAAATCGCATTTCTGGAAAAAGCAAAGGGGAAAGAATTATTTGATCCAATGGTAGAATTCTTGCAGAGGTCTAATCTTCATTTTGCTCTCACACACTGTCCCTCACTTGTGTGTGAATCATTGGTTACGCAATTTTGGGATACTGCCACAATAGGAGATGATAACACAAGGACTCTCGCCACTATTGATAGGAAAGAGTATGAGGTTACTGAGTCCTTAATCCACACTAAACTCAAATTGAAAGATGCGGATGGAGAGTATCATGAAGATAAGGCAGTGATACTTCCTGCCTTACAGGCTATTGGTTATCAGGGTGATGGAAAGAAAGCATGGTATAAGACACTCCTGTGTCCTAAATGGAAGTTTCTTTTGCATACTTTGTTAAAGTGTGTAAGTAATAAGACTGGAGGGTTGGATCAGTTCTCTACATATCTGGCATGTGCTATTGCTTGTATATCACAGGGTACCAATTTTAACTTTTCTAGATTTATCTTTCAGGGTATGATTAGTAATATTAATGCTGATAAGAACAAGTTTTATATGTACCCTAGGTTCCTTCAAATCATAATAGGTATAGAAACATGTGATAGAACACATAGACCTATTTTAGAGTTGACCTCTAAAGTCTTTTCCAACATGAAACCGAAACATTTCATGCCGCTAGAGCCTTGCTTTTGGCCATACCGGTGGGGTGGCATCGGTGTTTGCCGCCGGCATTAGCATGCCGATGGCCATTGCCACCACCCTAAGAGGTCAAACAATATATACTCATCCAAAAAACAGTATATGTGAAAGTACGAGAAACTTGTAGTGGGATAATGACGTGGCGAGTTCTCATTGGCTAAAAGATAAAGACACTCTTATCTTACGCTCTCATCAATAAACGTGCGCTGCCTTTTCTGTCACCATTGTTAAGTTTCCACCCGCACTTATTTGTGTGTGACTGTATATATATACACATTTATATATAAAAAAAAAAAAAATCTCATATGATCCTGTATTCATCGTCAACTCTTTCAGTTTTTCAAATCTTTATAGGTTTTTCAAGGTCATTCTGCTGATTAATTTGTTGTTAAAAATTACTCCCTCCGTCCCATAATAAGTGTCCACTTTGACTTTTTTAAGTCTTTCTTGTTCAACTTTGACCATAAATATTTTTATTTGTGTTATATAATATTTGATGAAAATTATACCAAATGAAAATACATTTAAAACCCAATTCATTCATATATTTTTCATCAAGTATTATATATCACAAACAAAAATATTTGTGGTCAAAGTTTAATAAGAAAGACTAAAAAAAGTCAAAGTGGACACTTATTATGGGACGGAGGTAGTATATGATGATACACGTATTAGTGTATTACATATCCATATATTTATTTTGCTTGCTAAAGTTGTAGCTAGGTCTAATAGACTAAACACCACTATAGCGTTGATGATATTGTTCAAAAAAAGATATGATTATTATTAGGGCCGGACTTAGCTGAGGCGGACGGTATGCACATGCACACCTTTTAAGCACGTCGTTAGTGTAAAATCTTTGTTTTTTAAAGAATTTTTGGGAATTTACATAAAGTGCATACCTTTGGCCTTCTTTTTAAGAAGTGCATACCCTTTGGGAGATTTCTGGATCCGTCGCCGTTTATGATGTTCTGATGAATTAAGCAGATTCGATATTTTCTCTGTTTGCCTGTATTGTGGCTTTCGGTTCAAATTTAAGTTTATTAAACTTCTTTTACTTGATGTGTAAGCGACAATTAGGTGCAGAAAACAAAGGATTTAGTTATGAATGTCTGTGCTTAACTGTTTTGGGGAAAATTAGATTTAGTCCTCGGATTAGTTTTAAGCAGAACGCATGATCATCTTGTGTTGCTCTTGCAAACAGTGGTTATAGAAACTTTGTAAGTTTGTAACTTTATATTCATTTTTTATGCACCTATTTTCTTTGAACATGATTTTATCCTTCACATCAGCTATAAAAAATTTAGGTGTGAATTGATGAGGCTTTTTATGTGTCTCATAATTTTGTACCTCAAAATATCAATAGTTCTATCAAGTCCTAAACTTTTATTTGGACGAATATGAACTCCTAAATGGCAATTGTGAATGCTACATCAGTAAAGTGTGCATCTTACCTAACTTTGTGAAACAGGATGCATGTTTTCCATGGGACTATACTTTGGTGTTGTTGCATAACTGTCGTTGGTTACTGTTGCTGATTGATTGGATTCCGGTTTAAAAAATCAAAGCAAATGGACCGACGAGATACTTCAGGATTTGTGAGCGGGGGAAGTACGTGTTTTGCTATTGTAGACAGTTAGCCCTTGTATTCTAACTTAATTAGAAATACCCATCTGTAGTTTTGTGGATATTTTTTTTTAGCTAGAAATTCTGGTCAACCCGTTGGTTGGTAAACAAGATTTGTTTATATTAAAGTCAAAGTTGCGTGTAACTTGCATGGATGCAAGATTCTCGGCTAATAGTGTGTCGGATGCCTTTAAAAACTTTAGCAACTCGAGTTGTGAAGGAGCTGGTTATGCTACAGATACTGCGTTACGACTGGATTCACCAGGGTCCGTTTCTGCCTCAAAGGGTGTAAAACGGAAGTGGAGTTTGAGGCATGGAACAATTGATATGGACGCTGAGTTGCCATTATGTCTATGGTTAGGTCATTCTTCAAGCTCTTCAGACAGCAAGGCGAGTTCAGCCACCGGATGCACCTCCATGTCTTCTCCTAAAGAAATCAATGAAGAGTCATCGATGGATATTGACTTGGACTTTTGCCTTCATCTTGGTGGTGAAAAAGTACCAGTCCGAGATAATGTCTCTAGTAATAAAGTATCTATGGATCTTCAAGATGAAGTTGATCTCGAGTTAAGTCTATCCTCTACACCTGCTGAATCTGATATCAGCACTGTTCACTCCAACTGTAACTTGATTCCACTTAGTGTTGGTGGTGATTTGTATATGAATAAAGCTTCAGTCTCATCAAGTAACGTAACTATACCGACAAGTTCAGTAACGTACTTATCCGGGATCCAACAGCGCACAAAGAAATGTCAGTTCAATGGATGTGAAAAAGGAGCCAGAGGTGCTTCTGGCCTTTGTATTGGACATGGAGGTGGTCGTAGATGTCATAAACCTGATTGTAAAAGAGGGGCAGAGGGACGAACCGCTTACAGTAAATTCCATGGTGGTGGTCGAAGATGTGACTACTTGGGATGCACAAAAAGTGCAGAAGGACATTCAGATTACTGTATTGCTCATGGTGGTGGCAGAAGGTGTAGTCACGAGGCTTGCACCCGTGCTGCACGAGGGAAATCTGGCTTGTGTATACGTCATGGGGGTGGAAAGAGATGTCAGATGGTGAATTGCACGAAGAGTGCTGAAGGTCTTTCTGGTCTTTGCATATCTCATGGAGGTGGTCGTAGATGTCAGTTTTTGGAATGCACCAAAGGGGCTCAAGGTAGCACGATGTTCTGCAAAGCACATGGTGGTGGTAAACGGTGCACATTTGAAGGATGTGACAAGGGGGCAGAAGGAAGCACGCCATATTGCAAGGGCCACGGTGGTGGAAAAAGATGTGCATTTGAAGGTGACGTAGCGTGCCCAAAGAGTGTTCATGGCGGAACTCTTTTCTGTGTAGCACACGGTGGTGGTAAGAGATGTGTTGTGCCAAATTGCACAAGGAGTGCACGTGGGCGTACGGATTGTTGTGTCCGCCATGGTGGCGGAAAGAGATGTAAATATGAAGGGTGTGATAAAAGTGCTCAAGGTAGTACTGATTTCTGTAAGGCACATGGAGGAGGAAAAAGATGCTCGTGGGGCCATCCCGGTTCAGAATATGGGAACGGTGATGAAGTGTGTAATATGTTTGCTAGGGGAAAGAATGGATTATGTACGTCTCACGGTGCTCTGGTGCAGGATAAACGAGTCCATGGTGGGGCCACTTTGGGAACTTTGGTTCAGGATACCGTCACCGGTGAGGATATGAATGTTGATATAAATGTTACGGCATCATCTCGGCTTGCTGGTTGTGGATGGCAACCTTTTGGTGTCCAGCTAGGAAGTTCATCCGGACGAGAACTGTCAAGAGTTTCAGAAGGGAGGGTCCATGGTGGAAGTTTGATTGCTTTGCTGGCATACGATTCTGGGGAGTCATCAAATCAAGGAAAAGTCAACATGATGCCCAAAAAGTGGATATAAGTACTATCTACCTTGTTCTTCTATGTTGTGCATAAATTCATCTGTTATCCACCATTGTGTATCAAGAAATAAGGTGAGGTTAGCTAGTTGTTGTTTAGCTTTTGGTTGCTGTTTTTCATTTCTTTGTAAATCATTTATCTCTACCACCACAGTTTGTTCCTTGTTAATATGTTCTTAAACGATGAAACTGATTTGCGATATATCTTTTTGTATTTCATCAGTCCAAAAATATAAAAGATCTGTCTTCTATTGTTAAGAGGTGGTAGTAAGTTATCCTTAACTTTAAGTTCCTTAATTTTATTATACAAGGCTTCCATAACCATATGTAAAACTGATAGTCGATTAATATCCTTTACTTTAACTTCCATAAGCTTATTATATAAGGAGTAATCTAACGATCTAAAGCTTGATTTGTATACTGTTACAAGAATACACTGAAACTTTGACCGCCTTTAACTCCAGCAGTTCATCTCATCTTACGTATTATCTTCGGTAAACGTATGCATGTCTGTTACTCTTTGGATAATTTTTCTTGAACTGTGAACATTTTTCAGTAAGAACATTTTAGAGTATGATTGTCACGTATATCTTTGCCTAAGCATCTGATCACCTCTGCAGTCTTGGTTGTTGCTTCTAGTATGTTTGTTCTGAATATTAATATTAGATTGTATAGTGCCTACGAAAAATAATCGGTTAGTACAAGGACCAAGTATAACTGATGAGCTCAATGTGAATCGGTATTTTCTGTAAGTAGTCTCATCTGGGAATTCTTTCGTAATAAGAGTCATGGTCTCTGCCACCATCAGTCAAGTACTTTTTAACACATTCTAAAGTAAAATTCAATCGAATGTAAGAATCTGCCACTGAATTGACGTTATTGACTAGTTGCTTATGCAGCTCGGAAACCATAGTCACATGGCAGAAAGGTTGGTCACAAGTTCATGAACGGGTTAAAGTCCCAGTGAATGAAAAACAGCTTCTGATTAGGATTATGACTTCTATATCTGTCTAGTAGCCTGACACAGAGGTGGCATGATGATGAGTTGGTGGGTTGGGTAATGGGTCAAAATAGGTGCGGCTGGAATCAGTAATTTTTGGTACATGTCAGTGAAGTTTCTACTAGCACCATTATGCTTAATGGTGCAAGCTGAATAAGGGCTCCGAAAAAGTAGTTACATTTGCTTAACTGATGCAGAAGAGAATTTACTAGAAATAGTACTTTTATGAGTTGTAGAAGCTTTGACAAAAGGCTGAAACTTAATCATGATGTTGGAAGTCAGTTTTTTGGTAATGAACCGAAAGAAACTTAAACCATTTTTAAAACTTGAAATATGGTGCTACTATCGTCTATCCATGGGGGAATTCATGTGCTAACATGGAATACGATATTATTACCGATCCAGATTGGTTAAGTTCGTTGAAACCTAGAGTGCTTTCTATCACATTTCTTGCAGCAGTGCCACTATAAGCATGTATTTTCTCTTATATTGGTTTGAGTTTCTATAATAACTGATTTATCATAACAAGGGGTATACGATATTTAACGATAGTATAATGTATTTCGTAACTAACATACAACAAGCGTTTGTAGTCCAACGGTTAGGATAATTGCCTTCCAAGCAATAGACCCGGGTTCGACTCCCGGCAAACGCATGTTTTTTTTCCATAATTTTTAATAGGAAAATGATTCTCATGTTATAGGAAAATGATTCTCATGCCTAAAAATATGTCTAAGAACAAGATGATGACAAGTGGAAAAATTAAAAATCAAGATTTAGAGAGAGAAAATGCATGAGTGATGTGTCAAATTGTAAATGGATTAGGCATGAGTTTAGGCATATATGTTAGGCCTCCATATCATTGCTCTTTTTAATAAAGAATTAACTTTGTAATGTTGATCGTGTATCTTCAAGGTCATTGTGGAGGATTGTGTTTAATTGTTTATGCACCTAACATAAGGTAACTACGTACCCCATGATTAAAGATCGATTCATAAATGAGTTAAATTTGACTACATTATATAAAAACATCTCCTGGTTATGATCATCTTTTAACACTAGTAAAGGTAGATTAGGATTTAGGATTACAATATATGCATTTATTAATCACCCAAGTCGTAAATGATATGGATACATCTATATCTATACTACACCCTCCGGCTCAATTTATAAGTTCATTTTCTTGTTTTTTTATCCCAAAATACTTGTCCATTTTCATATTTCAACCAATCAAATAACACTTTAGTGGAGAGCGAATATATTTGATTGCTGAATAAATTAATTAGTGAAAATTTATTAAACTTTGTGCAAAGTCAAAATGGACTTATAATTTGGGACGGATGGAGTACTATATAAAGCATTTAAGTTGTGGGTTTCACCAAAAATTAAGATAAGGAGCTCCAATTATGGAGTGACATGTGTCACTTCTCAACTAAAAATCACCTTTATTTTCAAATTGAACTATCTTTTGATCTATTTATTTTTATAACGATCTAATTTCATCATATTTTCTAAAATTTTGTGCTCTTTAATTCAACATCCATTTTGATATATTTTTATAAGTTTTTAGTTTTTGCATTTTTAATGGGTTATTTTAATTCAATTTTTTACAACTTAACCTTTATGGGGAGATTTTGACGGGTAAAAAATTGTGAGGGTCTTTATGCGAGAATAATAATATCACGGGAAAGTTACGAGAAACCCAAACAAACACATACAACGCACACATATACTTTCGGAGTGTTGTGTAACGAATTCACTAAGTGGGTACAAAATTGTGAGAGAGTTGAATTAGCAATTCATTCATTATATTTCTATTATAGTTATATTTTTTTCGCCGCCGCTATGCGCGGGTATCCAACTAGTGAATATGAATATGCAAACCTACTTAAAATAATGTTTACACTTTACATTAAAGAAAACATGTACTTCACATTTCAATGGAAATAACCAACTTTCTCAAAAAGAAAGTCGTATGAACCATGAACACATATTACCTTTTCTTTATCAACCTATGCAAAAAAGTTTAAAAAGCACCTCTCCTTTTATGTGAAACACACTTTTTTAATCACAAACACAACCGCACACTGCACACATTTAAGTCTGATACCTGCATTATATACACCCTGTCACATTGACCAAACTACCCTCCATGGCTCCATCTCTCCACAATACTCATCACATCAAAAAGGCAACAACGACACCAAACTCTACCATGAGTTTTTGTTCGTAGAAAATAATACCCAGAGTAGACACCAAACTCGACCATGAGAAAGTTAAGTAGAAAATAATACCCAGAGTAGATCTCCGAGAGGGGTTAAGCATATGAATTTTTGTTCGTAACTAAATAAAATCAAATATGTCGATTTTTCTGAAATGTATCTGCTATCAAATTTATGTGCCACAACTCTTTTTAATTTTAATTAAATAGACTTCAAAACTTCAAATCTTGAGTCTACCACGGATTCTAATACAACCTGATAAGTAGAGAGCCTGCTTTTAGGTAGACTCGTATGAATAAATACACATCCCATCCCAAATTAGTCAGCCACATTTTCTTTGTAGGTAGTTCCAAATTAATTGTTCAATAAATAGTAGACAAATTTGATCAACAACAATATATTTCCCTTATCTAAAATTGTTATTACAAACTTAAAAAAAGCTGTAATTAATTAGTAAATGTTAAAATTATTGGTCTACATAAAATAAAATGAAAAAAAAGTAGTAAATTATACTCTTTCTGTCCAAAATAAACGTTCACAGGCAAAAAAAAAACACACAGTTTAAGAAAAACATCATTATTACAATTTCTTTTTCTCTTTGCAGAATGACAATTTTACCCTTAACTAATTAATTTAAAACTTCTTTAATGTTTGTAATAATCAATGTTTTAAAACCTGGTTCGACCCGGGCGGTTGAACCGGAGACCGGTGATGTTACCGGGCCATTGCAAGCCGGTTTTATGAGGATTTATAACCTAGATCGAACCGCCGGGTTTTAGCCAACCCCCCGGGTTGAACCGATTCACTGGAACCGGCTAGATCTTACTTTTATTATTATTTTTTTTGGTGATGACAGTGACGCAGACATTGGCTAGAAAGAAGATGGTAACGAAGTGATGTAGCGTGAAGCTACAGGTAATAGACAATTAAGTATTGTCAGACTTTAGAAGGGAGTAATAAGGTTTACTGGACCAGAGGGTTTGAGAAAACAATTCTCGACTCTTTTTATTAATATCAAAATGTGGAAAAGAACATAATATTAGACGATTAGATTATGGCCCAAACCCTGTTGTGGGTTTGAGTCAATTAGGTTTAGGGTTAGTTGGCTTATTCTCCAAGCTATGTCTATTATAAATAGATATCTTATCTTATGTAATTAGGCATTCAATCAATAAAATATCTATTTAGTATTTTACACATAAGACCTTGAGAAAACTCTTCTGAAACTCTTTTCATTAATTCAATTCAATCAAAACATAACACACCAAAAACCTAAACAAAGCACGCTATTTATAANATCAAGTTTGCTATGTAATCTGAATTACATCACTGGACGTAATTGGTTGTAAATCAATTACATTTCCTTGCAAACCAAACAAGCCATGTAATGTAATCTGAATTACAATTACATCCATCCTGCCAACCAAACAGGATGGTAATGTAATTCAGATTACAATTACAACGAATTACACCGAATTCCAACGAACCAAACACCCTATAAGTGGTTTTAGTTTGATTTTGTGTAAGTCATTCACATTTGAGTTATTCTTTATCATAAAGTTCCATTTCTTCGTATCTTTTTATTTAATGCGTGAAATAATATTTGGTTTGTATCTCCTTTAAAGTTTAGAACATTTAGTTTGTTAGATTGTCTTTTTTTTAGAGTTAACTACATTTTTGGTCCTTGTAATTGTATCTAAATTTCACTTTTGGTCAAATTTTCAAAAAAGAAGTGATTTCAGTCCAAAAGGCATAATTTGGTTTCACTTTTGGTCTAATTTTGCTAACGAAGTTAGTTCAGTTAGTTAAGTGTGGCAACATTAATCTTTAACCTAACGGTCGTTCGCAACATTAGTCCTTTATACCAAAGATCGTTTGCAATGTTAGTCCTTTCAGTTAGTTAATACTTAAAAAAAATTTCTAAAAAAATGTTTTTTTTGTCAAAAAAAACTTATTCCAAAAAAAAAAAAAAAAAAAAAAAAAAATCGAAAAATTATTTTTAAAAAAAAAATTTTCTAAATTTTTTTTCTAATAAAAATTTTCTTAAAAAAATTCAAAAAAAACGTTTTTTTATCGAAATTTTTTTTTCCAAAAAAAAAATTTGAAATTTTTTTTTAAGAAACAAAAAAATTTAAAAATTTTTTCTTAAAAAATTATAAAAAAGGTTTTTTAGAAAAAAATGTTCTTAATTTTTTTTGGAAAATAGAAATTCGAAAAAAATTCTAAAAAAAATTTTAAACTTTTTAAAAAATGTATCGAAAAAATAATTTGATTTTTTTTAGGAATCTAAAAAAAATTCCAATAAAAAAATTCTAAACTTTTTAAAAATGTATATACATTATAACATGTTAGTATTTTGTTTGAACACGAATGCAGAAATCAAAAGTAGAATTTAATGGGAATTTAGCAATTATAAATCTTATAGCGTTTCTATTAGAGACTATGATTACCTTATCATCTGTGTCTCTTATATGTCGTATATACATTGCAAAATGTGTGTAAAATGTATATACGTTTTTAAAAAAATACCAAGGTTGTAAAAGTCGCTAGGCGCTAGTGAGGCGGTCGGGTAGGGTCTAGCGATTAATCGGTTAGGCGGGGATTAATCAGATTTGAATTTTTATGCATAAAACTGTAATTTTAGATATTATATTATATTATATGTATGAGATAAGCATAATGCATCAAAGTTCAAATATTTCAAGTGTTCAAATATAAACATAATACATAATTCTTCAAAGTTCAAAGTCAAACATAATTATTACTCGGTTTGTTGACCATTTTTAAGCGATCTTTGACTGATTTTGTCCGATTAATCGGTTTGTTGAATGATTTTTAAGCAATTTTGACCGAGCGATTTTGTTGACCGATTTTTAAGCGATTTTGACCGATTAATCCGATTAGACTAATTTTGTCCGATTAATCGGTTTGTTGACCATTTTTTAAGCGATCTTTGACCAAAGCGATTAAATAGGCCGATTATGATAAATCAAGGCGCTTAGTGAGCGATCAGCGATTATACGGGGATTAATCGGCCGCCTGGACCGATTTTTACAGCAGTGAAAAATACCAAAGTTCACACACATTTTTACACACGGTTCTTTTAGAATTAAAAAAAAAATTAGAAACTTTTTTAGCATTGCCATTTTTTAGAAATTTTTTTAGCATTGCCATTTTGCAATTGTTTTTTTTTTTTTAGATTTTTTTTGAAATAAAAATTTTCTTATAATTTTATTTTAGAAAAAAAAAATTCTAGAAATTTTTTTTCTAACTTTTTTTTTTTCCGAATTATTTTTTTAGGCAGAAAAGTTTTTTTTGACAAAAAAGCCTTTTTTTTTAGAATTTTTTTCGAATTTTTTAAGAAAATTTTTATTAGAAATAATTTTTTTTTAGAAATTTTTTTCTTAAATTTTTTTTTCGAAATATTTTTTTGGAAAAATTTTTTTTAGACAAAAAAACATTTTTTTCGATTTTTTTTTTAGGTACTAACTAACAGAAAGGACTAACGTTGCAAACGTTGCAAACGATCTTTGGTATAAAGGACTAATGTTGCAAATTACCGTTAGGTTAAAGGACTAATGTTGCCACACTTAACTAACTTCGTTAGAAAATTGGACCAAAAGTGCCTTTTGGACTGAAATCACTTTTTTTTTAAAAAAATTGGACCAAAAGTGAAATTCAGATACAATCACAAGGACCAAAAATGTAGTTAACTCTTTTTTTTTATAAATAAATTGTATGTTTGTTATTGAACTTTATAGGCTTTTATACATGTAAGATTAATTTAATTATTGTAAAAATCTTTTGAGGGGAAACGGTTTGACCCGACTGTTCAACCGGTGACTCGACAGGGTCGATTAAAAACCTGGTTTTTAAAACATCGGTAATAATAAATAACTTCAAATGATGGCAGTATGATAAACTTGAACTAAAGTTATTATTTAATTTAAAAGTGGATAATTAATTTGAAAAAAACTGCAACAAAAATACGAACAATAAATATGTACGGAGTATTTTAAAACGAGTAGACTACATAACATGGGTCAACTATGGGTGTATGTGCGCTGGTATAAGGGCAAATAAGTACATTTACACACACCAAAATGTTTCAGACACCTGCCCACTTATCACTCAAGTCCACATGTCTCACACATGCCTTTGACTCCAAATCTCAACACCATCTCCAACAAACACTCTCAACACAAAATTTTTTTTATAAAAAATGGGCAACTGTAACAATATTCCGGCTACACCACCGCCACGTCAGCAACAACAACAAACTCAACAACAACCCAACGGCCTAACAATCCTCTCACCTTCAGAACCACCTCCCCCACGCCACGCGCCACCTCCATCTCACGCGCCACAACCCCACGCGCCACCCCAACCCATCGGCCGTGTCCTCGGCCGTCCACTCGAAGACGTACGCGCCACCTACACCATCGGACGCGAGCTAGGCCGGGGTCAATTCGGAGTCACGCATCTAGTCACGCACAAAACCACGGGCAAGCAATACGCGTGTAAGTCAATCGCGATGCGGAAACTCATCAACAAAGATGACATTGATGACGTCAGACGCGAGGTGCAGATAATGCATCATTTAACTGGGCATAGGAATATAGTTGAGCTGAAAGGAGCTTATGAGGATCGAAATTCGGTTAATTTGGTTATGGAGCTGTGTGCGGGTGGGGAGTTGTTTGATAGGATTATTGCCAAAGGCCATTATTCGGAACGTGCCGCTGCGGGTTTGTGTAGACAGATGGTCACTGTTGTCCATAATTGTCATACTATGGGTGTCTTTCATAGAGATTTGAAGCCTGAGAATTTTTTGCTTTTGAGTACGGATGAGGATTCGCCCTTGAAGGCTACTGATTTTGGTCTTTCCGTGTTTTTTAAGCCAGGTATGATTGGCAGGGGCGGAGCCAGAACTTTTTTGTCGAGGGGGCAAAATATAATAATTTTTAGAAACTACACTAAAAATTGATCCGTTGGGGGGGCAAATTACAAAAAGAGCCGAAAATTTTCGAAAATTTACACTACAATTTTTTTCGCCGACCCCCCGGACCCCCTTTATCTCCGCCACTGATGATTGGACAGTACTAGTTAGTTAGGATTTGATTTTGTAAACGTGTATATGTTAAGTGACTATATGTATAATGTATGTGACTATGGGGCAATGGGCATGTATGCAAAAACTGCGGTAGTAATTGTTTAGTAACGTAGCTGTATATGTAATTATAAAGTGTAAAATGATAGAAAAAGCTAAACGCCAATGCTTAAATGCGTCTTCAAGTAGCATTTAAAAAGTAGCGTTTGGAAAAGATAAACGCTCGTTGCCAAACGAGCTTTTTATTTAAACGCTAACCGCTAGATGATATGTTAGTAAGCCCAAGCCCAATTTGTGGGCTTAGAGCTCATTACGGTTTTAGGTTTATAAATAGTCGATCAATAAAACATAATACCTACCGGTTCATCATTATCATGATATCGGAGCGAGTCTAATCCTGAGACCTAGGTGGTTGCGTTGAGCCGCCTACTCTAGGCCACCCCGTCAAACCATACCGCCGCCATTATTCCTTTTCTTTGGAAAAAAAAAATAAAATTTTCGGCCAAAACAACTATATCTTGTTTTGGCCATAGCTTTTAAACCGTTTGGAGTTAACTGACGCGGTTAGCGTCATTCTCTTCGTTTATCAATTATGCACAAAACCTAACCAAAATCACCAACGTCGGGCACCCAAGTGGCGGACCTAGCCGCTAAACTAAGGTGGTTCCTTGGCTTGAAGACAATAAATCATGTGTCAATCAATCAACGAGTTACGTCGCTACAATTTAACATAACTAATCGGGTCGGGTACAATTTAACATAACTAATCGGGTTGGGTACAATTTAACATAACTGCATTGTTATAAAACATAAAAATGTTTGCACATTGTGTTCAAATGAACTTGTTATCCCATACAAAGCTTTGAATCCAAGTTTTACAAGATCATCTAATCCACCCGGTTACAAGTTTTGATCTTCGGTACAAAAATATAAAGAATCATATACCTATTTAAACTTTGTTCATACTAATTATTATAATTATAAAATTGTGATAACATATCAATTAGAGCTAAGCTTCATCATTTAGATAGACAAACAAAAAGTTTTTCTAGAGTGTTTGCAGTATTAAAGAAAATAAACAAAACAATTGATGTTTAAAAAATTTTGGATAACTAATAATAATGTTTTTATTTTTTTTTCTGAAACTGTTATCATCACGTGACAATATACATATTACATTTTCTTTCTTAACTTATCTTCTCTTTTTAACTTCTACTTCTTTCTCATGGTACACCACTTACCTCCCTCTATCTCCATTAACAAGCCTATATAAATCTTCTCACAACCAGAACTGTTTCCCCAGTTAAATCTCCTTATCTCGAATGGTTTGTCACCATTGTTCACTCATTCGAACTCTAAGGTGGTTCCCGGTAGTTTTTCAAGGTAGGTCCCAAAATAACCCTCTATCTCCATGAGTCCGCCTCTGGGGCACCCTACGCGCCGTCGCAACCTACTGCCATAAAAAATTTGCTTATTTGCTTTTGCTTTGCTTATCTTGCTTTCGCTGCTGCATTTTGAAGATACGTCTCCGCATTTTGTCGGAATTATTCAACACAAAGCATGTTTGCTTTAATGCTTTTCCTTTTGTTGCTTTTATGCTTTTGCTACTGCTGTTTAAAGATGAGACTCCGCTTATTGTTGGGTGTCTTCATCAACAATTTATTATTGCTTTAATGTTTCTAGTTTTCAAATCCAATCCAAGCTTTCGCGATTTCATCCCTTGGATTGCAGAAGAGTATTAGATGATATGTTAGTAAGCCCAAGCCTAATTTGATTACAGTTAGGTATTCCAAGCTAGGTTTAAAATTGCGTGCATCGTTGCGCTCGCATCGCGCATCAGAGTGATGCGTTTGAAAAAACGCAACGCGAAACCTGATGCGAGGTTGTTCCAGGATGCGGCCTGATGCGAACGCATCACGTCATAACAATATTGCTCGCATCGGACGCAATGGCCGCATCACTTAGCAACAGTTAGTTTAAGTTGACTTTTTGTTTCACTTAGCAACAGTAGTAAAGACTTTTATAGTTTAAGTTGACTTTTTGTTTCTGGTCAAACCATTATGTTGACATATTAATATTAAGTAGTATCATTAGACACGTGACTTATTCTATATTTAATCATTTACTTGCCGAGTAATTTATGTAGAAATATTATATATTTTTTATTTATTACCTAGCGCCGCGCATCCGTGTTGCGCTCGCAACCGCATCGCGCATCACACATGGGTCTTTTGGACCTCGAGCGCAACGGATCGCCGCACGCAATTTAAAACCAAGATTCCAAGTGAGAAGAGGAAACATGAAATTGTAGATCAATGGGATTTGTTATATGATAGATGAAGTGCAAGTGTTTACAAGAGAGGAGAGAAAATTACAAGTTGAATGAATGCGAAGATGAACAGGTATTTAAATGCTAAAAAGGGCGGGAAAGTTGGTTATGTGTGTTCTTGGCTATGCTTATTTGTGTTCAGCATATGACAATCTATCCCCCTTAACATTCTTGTCCTCAAGAATGTAACTCCATTTCAGGGAATCTTTGGATCAAATCAACATATAGCTCCCAAGTAACATCTTCCTCTGATTGGTTGACCTATTTGACTAGGATATACATCACTGTCTTGTTGTTTAGCTTGCCCAATCTTCTTCCAATAATGGCTTCTTGTTCCACACTTAGCACACCATCTGGACCACATTGAGGCAATATTCCCACTTTGTTGTTGTCTCCTTTGCACAAATTGAGAAACATCAAAAACAGGATGAATTTGACTATTCTCAGGCAACTTTAGCTTGTATGCCACCTTCCCAACCTTTGCAATGATGCGAAACGGACCAGAATACTTGGCAAAATTTTTGATGTGCTCCTTGCATCGCTCTGACTTGCCGTAAGGCTTCAACTTCATATACAACCACATTCCAACCTCAAAATTCCTATCACTTCTGTACTTGTTAGCCATGTCCTTCATTCTATTCTGTGACCTCTAATGGTTCTGCAACATTGCTATGCCTTGCTCTCTTGCTTGCATAGTCGTGTCTACTTCCTCAACTCAACTAGTACCAGCCAAATAAGATAAATGTATGTTACGTGCCTGCCCATACACAATCTCAAAAGGAGTGGTCTGTGTAGAGCTGTGAAAATTAGTTTTGTACCAATATTCTGCCAAAGAGACCCATTTGACCCACTCCTATAGCTTCTCTCCAGTGATCCAGTCATACACCTCATGAAACATTCCACACATTTGTTGACCATCTCTGTTTGTCCATCAGACTGTGGGTGTAGTAGATTCAATTGCACCTTCATTACTTTGAACAAAGACTGCCAAAACTGACTTATGAAGATCTTATGCCTGTCACTGACAATAGTGTTTGGCATACCATGTAACTTGTACACATTGTCCAAGAACACTGGCTACTTGACTTGTAGTAAATGAATGGCTCATAGGGATGAAATAGGCATATTTGCTGAACTTATCCACTACCACAAACGGCACTGTCTTGCCGTGAGATGGAGGCAAAGCTTTAATAAAATCCATTGATATGTCATTCCACACTTTGGTAGGAACCGGTAGTGGTTGTAGTAATCCAGGATAAGCTGCTAGATCAGATTTGTTCCTTTAACACACATCACATTCAGCAACAAATTTCTTGACTAATTTCTTCATTCCTCTCCAAGACAAAACAATGCCCATTTTCTTTGTTGTCACTTGCACCGTTGAATGCCCTCCAATTGGATCACAATGGAAGTATGACAACAACTTTTTCTTCAATTGTTCATCACTTCCAATCACTAATTTCCCTTTCCTTCTTAATTCTTCATTGGTCCAGGTGTACTTACTTCCGGTGTAAGTATTGTCTTAATCTTGCTAATTAGCTGCTGTAAGACCACATCATTCGCCCAAAAATCACTAGACACTGAACTCACAACAATAGCCCATTAACTTTGGCGAGTGGCTTGAAATAGTGTAGTCAACCTCTCGTCTAACAGGTATTTGAGGGTGAACGGATTAATTTTGATTTTGAAATGCTTGTCTAAAAGATATCCTCTCTATTTCTCTAATGCCATTAAAATAACATAGAACTCTTTCTCATATGTCGACAAAGCTTAGTGTTTAGGTGATAAGGCTTTGCTGAGGTATGCTATTTCAACTGTGAAGGTCTGATTAAAATGAGGCAAAGCTAAGACTAGAGCCTGCATCTTAGCTACTTTCAATCTTTCAAAAGCTTCATGCGCACTGGTTCCCCATTCAAAGGAGTTCTTTTTAAGCAAAGCAGTCAAGGGTTTACTAATAACTGCATAGTTTTTGATAAACCTTCTATAATAGCTTGTAAGTCCCAAAAAAACCTCTCAAATGTTTCACATTGGTTGGAGTTGGCCATCTTTGCATAGCTTCTATCTTGGAAGGTTCTGTTAACGCTCCTTTTCCTGAGATGATGTGACCCAAATACTTCACTTGTTTGACAGCAAAAGTACATTTACTGACATAGTGAGAATTTTGAAAAGGCTTATGATAGTGCTCCTCGAGAGTTGATTTGGAGAACTCTTATTAATAAAGGAACCCCAAAGTGAGGGTCATTAAGGATATGTACGGGGGGCTAAGACTCGTGTACGGACCATAGTGGGGACCTCAGAGTTTTTCCTTGTGGACCAGGGCTCTGCCATTAGCCCTTACCTCTTCGCCCTGATTCTAGATGAGTTATCTCGAGGGATTCAAGAGGGCGTCCCATGGTGCATGATTTTTGCTGATGACATACGGCAGAAGGGCTAAACAACAGACTTGAGAACCGGAGGGAGGCTCTTGAAGACAATGGTCTTCGGGTAAGCAGAGAGAAGACTGAATACCTGAGATGTGATTTTGGAGGATCGAGTCAGGCCACCACGACGATGTTGACATTCATATCGGTGCAGGAGTCGTTTAGATATCTGGGATCGATATTCACAAATCAGGGAATCTCGATGAGGATGTAACCCACCGGATTAGAGCAGGTTGGGCGAGATGGAGGGCGGCGTCGGGAGTCCTTTGTGACAGGAACGTCCCCTTTAAGTTAAAGGGAAAATTTTATAAGGTAGCGATTAGACCTGCTATGTTGTACGGGTCCGAGTGTTGGCGCATCACCAAAGCTCTTGCTAACAGGTTAGAAGTGGCTGAAACGAGAATGCTTAGATGGACTTGTGGTAAAACCTTACTTGACATGATACCGAACGGAGCCTTCAGAGCAGTACTCGAAGCCGAGAATATTATCTCGAAGATGAGGGAAGGGAGGTTAAGGTGGTTCGGACATGTCAGGAGGAGGCCACAATCAGCGCCCGTAAGGAGAGTCGAAGCCCTAGTAGTAGATGGTGTGAGAAGAAGGGGTAGACTCAAACTCAGGTGGGAAGATAGACTTAAGCTCGACATGCAGGAGCTTCTCTTGTCCGAAGACATGACCTCAGATAGGATGGTGTGGAGAGATAGAATTAGGATTGGCGGCTAGTTCCGACTAGGTGTTTAGTGGGTTTTGTGCTTTAGGTGCTTAGTGGACTAGGTGTTTTGCCTTAGCTTTAGGCCCCGTGCGTGGATTACTTGTTTGATGTTTCTCCCTTAGATTTGCTTTCCTTTTCTTGCCCCTGCGCTGTTTTGGTTGGTGCCTTGTCTTTGCTTTGCCTCAGCTTTAGGCCCCGTGTGTTGCTTTGCTCTGCTTTGTGTTGCTACCTTAGGTTGGTTTGCTTGCTTTGTTTGCGTTTTTGCCTGCTTGCTGCATGTGGTTTTACGTTTGTTCTCTCATATGTTCACTCTCACCTGCACACTTGCACTTGCCGGAGGTCTTGTTGGAAGCAGTCTCCCTACTCTCGGGTTCATCCTGGGGTAGGGGTAGGATCTGTCTACATTCTACCTCCCCCATACCCTGCCCCGGCGGGATTGGGTTTGTTGTTGTTGTTGGTGTTGTAGAGAGAATTTTCCTTCATAACTTGCAGGACTGCTTTCAAGTGCTGCCAATGTTCTTCCAGAGTTGCACTATACACCAGTATATCATAAAAAAAGACGTGTAAACTTTCTCAAATAAGGCTTGAAAACAGTGTTCATGAGTGACTGAAATGTGGAAGGTGCGTTGGTTAGCCCAAATGGCATCACCAAAAACTCATAGTCCCTCATGTGTTCTGAATGCTGTCTTTCCATTGTCATCAGGGTGCATTCTAATCTGGTGATACCCTGATCTCAAATCCTATTTAGAAAAGAACTATGTCCTACTCAATTCATCGATTAGCTCTTCAATAACTGGTATTGGAAATTTGTCCTTGACAGTGTGCTTATTGAGTTGCCTGTAGTCAACACACATCCTCCATGCGTCATCCTTCTTTTTGACCATGACAATAGGAGAAGAATAGGGCTTTGACTATCTCTAATAACTACAGACTCCATCAAATCCTTGACCATTGCTTCTATGGCATCTTTTTGGTTTGGTGGGTGGTTGTAAGGTCTGATGTTAATAGGTGGTGTGTTTGGTAGTAGTGGAATAGTGTGGTCATGTGTTCTTTTTGGTAGTAAAGAGGTGGGCATTTCAAATACATCTTGATAGTCTTTCAAAAGAGTAGTGAGTTGTGGTATAGCTGGTTCATTTGGTGTGGGACTTAGGTTGAACAGGGTGTTTGGGTAAACACACAACACTTCGGCATTGGCCTTGCCCCGCAACTCCCACCATCTTTTCTTGTTTTTTTCCCACACATCCACTGCAAAGTCGCTTTCTGAGTTCCCCTGAACAGTCAACACCATTCTCCTATTTTTGTACACAAAATTCATCACCAACTCCTTGAAGTCCCACTTAATGCTACCTAAAGTGGACAACCACTGCACTCCCAACACCATTTCACACCCTCCCAGTGGTAAAATGAGCACATCTGACACAAATTCCACACCTTTTAAAGTCCTTACGTTGAAACAAGCTATTGATGACTTGGCCATTAGCTACTGAGACTTCCATGGGACGTATTGTTTTAAGCCTGCAGCCTAACTTGTTGGTAGTTTTGAGATCCAAAAATGTGTGTGTACTACCAGAATCAACTAAAGAGTGCACTGTGCGTTTTCCAACATAATCTTTCACCCTCATTGTCTTGTAGGTACTTTCTCCAGTTAAGGCATGTAATGAAATTTGGGGTTCCTCAATAACAGTTTCTCCAAAATTGTGCATCATCTGCTCCTCTGTGTCACAATCTCCTATCCCACCCTCCTCAACACAAATTTCTAAAGAGAACAATTGTCTACTACACTTGTGACCTGGCACAAACTTTTGATCACAATAGAAGTATAGGTTCTTAGCTCTTTTGTCAGCTATTATTTGGTACAAATGAAGATCTAGTGACAGTGTTTTGTGGTGCAGGCAAGGCTAGAGTAGTAGTGGTACTTTTGGGTGGATAAGACATATTCCTATTGACAATAGGTTCTTAGCTCTTTTGTCAGCTATTATTTGGTACAAATGAAGGTCTAGTGACAGTGTTTTGTGGTGCAGGCAAGGCTAGAGTAGTAGTGGTACTTTTGGGTGGATAAGACATATTCCTATTGACTTATGTGCTTGTATTAGCATTAGCAGACTTAGGTGTGGGCAGCAAAGGCACTGATCTACCTTTTGTGACTAAAATAGTTGCTTCTTGCATTTTGGCTAGGCAATACATATCTGCTAGGGTGTTTGGCCTAAACATCCTAACTGCCATACCAATTTCATCTTTCAATCCTCCTATAAACAGACTCACAGTATAAGACTCGCTCAATTCCACCTTATTCATTAGTGATTCAAACTGGTCTTGGTACACTACTAACTTGTTTCAAATTCTTTAACTCTACCATTGGGTCCTCAAACACTGAATCAAAACATTTTTGCACCTCTTTCTCATACAAAGACCATTCAACTTTTTCACCATGTCTCTTAATGACTTGCTTATGCCAATTAAGTGCTTTATCAAACATATGGATGGAGACTAACCTTACTTTCTGATTATCAGCAATAGAATCAAGCAAGAAGAACTGATTTACCCTATACAACCACCCCTGCACATCTTCACCATGAAACTTGGGTAATTCAAGCTTTGTTAAACTCCCATATTGTGACCCTGTTACTCCTCCTCTGTTACTTGTTCCTTCACCACCCGCTATTCTATAGATCTCACTAATAACAAATTGTTGAAAGATTAACAACCCTCTAATGTTTTTATTCATATGTTCCATTGATCTTTGCATGTTAATCAGAGTAGTGTTCAAGTCAACGGTGTTTGTGGTGGTCAAACCACCATTGTTATAACCAGTTCCACCTTCTGATGATCTAGTGTTAACCATTGTAGTTGGTTAGTAGAATAACAAGACTCAGTGAACGTATGCGTGATTGGGAAATGGAATAAGAACAATCAATGACATATTTGTGATTGGGAATTGACAGGAAAACTAACTCGCCGGAAATTTAACAGATTGATTTTGACGATTATAACAGACTTGTAACTGAATTGGAACAGAATCTTGTAGCCAAGATCGAGCCCTGATACCAAATGTAATGAGCTTAAGTATTTATGACAGAAATGTAAAAGATATTTGATCACATTAGGTATTCCAAGTGAGAAGAGGAAACACGAAATTGAGATCAATGGGATTTGTTATATGATAGATGAATTGTAAGTGTTTACAAGAGACAAGAGAGAAAATTACAAGTTGAATGAATGAGAAAATGAAAAAGATGAACTGGTATTTAAATGCTAAAAAGGGCGGGAAAGTTGGTTATGTGTGTTCTTGGCTTAGTACGTGCAGCTCACATGCTTTTTTGTGTTCAGCATATAACATATGACTGACTACCTAACAAGCATCTAGGGTTAGAAAGATGTTAGTTTTGTATAGGTTATTTTGTGTTCATATGGTTCAACGGCATCTTATCTTTGCATATGTTGGAGTGTCTCGGGTTTTAGTGAGCTCACATACACTGTGTTTTTGGAACTTAAAGTTACTTGGCGGTGCAGGAGATGTATTCAAAGACCTTGTTGGAAGTGCATATTATGTGGCTCCTGAAGTTTTGCGCAGGCATTATGGTGCTGAGGCTGATATTTGGAGTGCCGGTGTAATCCTATATATTTTACTCAGTGGTGTCCCACCATTCTGGGGAGGTATTGCCTTTTAAAT
Source organism: Artemisia annua (assembly GCA_014162995.1). NCBI lineage: Eukaryota > Viridiplantae > Streptophyta > Magnoliopsida > Asterales > Asteraceae > Artemisia > Artemisia annua. Next base: position 76,444 of record LBNU01008839.1, read on the forward strand.
CTATTATTAATGAGGTTGTCATCATAGAATGAATCTTCCTCTGCTTCATAAAGACAATAATTGTAACATGTCTTGTTCAAGGTTTAAGCTTATAGTATTCTTTATTCTACAGAAACTGAGCAGAGCATTTTTGATGCCGTATTACGTGGAAATCTTGATTTTGTGTCTGATCCTTGGCCAAGCATATCAAGCAGTGCTAAAGATCTTGTCAAGAAGATGCTACAGTCTGATCCTAAGGCAAGGCTTACGGCGGTTGAAGTTTTAAGAAAGTTTTAAATCTTGTTAAATACATTAGATCTATGAATTAGGTGCACACAAGCCCAGTTTTGTAAGAAAGTACGAAACAGTATTGTTCTAGTCAGGTGAGTTTGTCTTAGATCCTTATGTTTTATACCTAATTGTAATGTAGATCATCCATGGATGAGAGAAGATGGTGATGCACCAGATAAGCCAATTGACATTGCTGTGCTTACAAGAATGAAACAATTCCGTGCAATGAACAAACTTAAAAAAGTAGCTCTCAAGGTAGCATTATCTTCTTAACTCCATTTTTTGTTCTTTTCAATTTTGTTTTCTTGTTCCTTTCTATCATCTTCCTTTGTAGATGTCTACTATTCTGATTAAAAGTGGTAAAAGGGGCGGGTTGTGCTCTGGTCAAAGTGGGTAATTTTTTGCAACGGCCGGTTGGGTTGATCCTCGACACTAATTTTCTAATTTTTTTTTACTTCTTTCTATAGCTATTTAAGATGCCATATATGATTACGATAGTTATTTCGTTGCAGTATTAAACTAATTTTTGAAAAAAATGATGTTGGAGGTATTATGTATTAAAAATGATATAAACTAGGGATACAAGTTTAATCTTATTTCTGTTTTGGGTCATCACAATTTTTCTCACCCATGTTACCTTGTCGGAAAGGATGATGTGGCAGCTAACATGTTGGTAACGTTGGCAATGTTGAACTTTTCGGAAGTGGCTATAGAAAACAGGTTAACTTAGATTTCTTATTAAAAGTTTGAGCCTTTTTGTGAATGCAAATAAAGTGTGTCCCAAAAATAAGTTGGTCAAAGTTCATCACCTTTTTTACACTTTTGGGGACTTGCGATCCATTTGACCTACTGGTCCAAAGTTCGTTGACTGGTTGGAGATAAACCATAATGCGAATCAACCCACTCATAAATAAATGAGTCGAACTTGGCACCACTTTCTGATTTAGCCTTCCACTCTTGTGAGTTAGGTAATTGCAGAAAATCTTTCTGAAGAAGAGATTATTGGGTTGAAAGAGATGTTCAAGTCCATGGATACAGATAACAGCGGTACCATAACCTATGAAGAACTGAAAGCAGGTCTTCCTAAACTTGGGACCAAGCTTTCTGAGTCAGAAGTGAGGCAATTGATGGAAGCGGTACTCTACAAATTTCTGATTTTAATTCCTATGTATTATAGATACCCATTTCACCTACTTGCAGTCACGTGATATATATTGGTAACATTGTTTCTTCTTAGGCCGATGTTGATGGCAATGGAACAATAGATTATATTGAATTTATTTCTGCTACAATGCACTTGAATCGCGTGGAAAGGGAAGACCACTTATATAAAGCCTTTGAGTACTTTGATAAGGACAAGAGCGGGTCAGAATATATCTTCTTAAACTATATTTTATGTTGATAAAATTGGATTATTAGCATTTCACCATATACGTAAATTATTGGTTATTTTATGCTTACATTTGTAGATCATTTTGCTAAATGCAGATATATAACCGTGGAAGAATTGGAGCATGCTTTGAAGAAGTACAATATGGGTGATGAGAAAACTATTAAGGAGATTATTGCAGAAGTTGACACAGACCATGTATGCTCTTACTTTGACTCATAATCATATCATTTCTGTCTAATTATCTTCAAATTAAGTTCACATAATTATTAATAATAGCAGTATAGCACCACCTCTATCATATGTGGATGAATGAACTATGAGATGATCAATATGTTTGTGAGATCATAAGAAATGATAATAACTCATTTGGTTGAGGGGCCTTATGGCATCCAATCGAAAGAACCATAAAAAATTGCTTAGTTATGTTGGGCTTTATCGCTACTGTATTAATTAGTAAACTCAGACAAGCATTTAGTACTGGAAGGAATAACCTGAGTGAGGTTAGTCTTTCTAAAGTCTGAACCATGGGATTTATTTATTTATTTTTTCCCCTTCCCGAATTCAAGATCACCATGTGATTCTTTATCAAATATAACACCAAACTTCCCTATCAGATAGCTGTAGCCATTTGTTATCCACACAAGGTTATATAAGCGCATGGTTTGACAGAACCCCAATAAACTGACCAAACCACGGTCTTTTTGCTACAGCTTGTTCCCTCCCAAGTCAGTCAGCCAGTTTAGGATAGAGTTCAGTCTGTTGTTTAATGCGCTAGACTGTATATATTTATGTGATCTTTTGTTTAATGCACAGTGCACATCCATTACCAAAGTCCCAATGCCTTTCATGCTCTTTGAGCTTCTAATTTAAAGTTTTTTATGTTACTTTTTCCTATTTCAAAGATAATAACTTATCATTATCTTTATATGTTTATTTTCTTTCCTATTTATAACTCACGATAAATTGTGTAGGATGGGAGAATAAACTACGACGAATTTGCAGCCATGATGAGGAAAGGCAACCCAGAGATGGTAACAAATAGACGTCGTAAATAAAACATCAGGCAATGAATATTCTCACATTCGTTTTTCTTTTTCATCATTTCTTTGGTTCCTGCAAGCTGATGAATCCAGTTTACTATAGCAGGTGACATGATAGCTTAATGTTTCTAACGAAAATCACTCCTCTTTATTCATAACACCATAATAGTCTGGTCTGCTATGATTATGCGAATTCTTTTTTTGTTATGAGGTTAATTTTTTTTTTCGGGGGTACATTTATTTGTATCCCTAGAAGCAACAGATCTTTATTTGTAAAGACTTTTATATATATGATGTATCCTCTTATTGTTTTTTTTATTTTATTTTATTTTATTTTATTTTATTATTATTATTATCATTATTATTTTTTTATGTGTGCTGGTTTTGCTATGGTTATTGGGTTGCTTTGTAGGATTTCTGACTTGTGATTTTCATGTGAGGTAGAATGAATTTGGTATCACAGCTTCACAAATGTAATTCCATGTGAGGTAGAATGAAGGTCGTAAATAAATGGCAGGTGATTTGCACACTTCATTAAATGATTTGCGCGCTCAAATTGTTTGTGTTATGACATTTATACATTTACATCTCTTTTACTTATATTCACCCGTATAAGGATATAAATGTCAAAAAATAAACAATTAGAGTGTGTAAATCAATTTATATGAGTGCGAAATCACTTGCCTGAACAAATACATGAAGCATTACAATTGGCAAAAAGAGGATCTGTAATGACCTTAATTTTAATGGGGATAAGAACAACTTTTATTGCATGAAAACATTTCTGAGATACACTAGAATTCAAATGCAAAGATAGACTTGAGAGAAATTACAAAAAAGTAAGTTGGTTGATAAATAGAAAGAAGATCCAGGTAGGAAACAAAGAGAGAGAGGCGTTTAATAGAAGATTCAATAATTTTGGAAAGTTAAGAAACATCTTACATATCTTAACAATTATTTTTTTAAACGACAATTAAGTATCTCACAATATTTGCATAATAAATCAATCTCATGTTATTCTAAGCAGGAATTGAATCTATAACCATTTTTTTTTGAAAGGCAAACATTTATAAAGGAACCACCCAACAACAATTACAAAAGAAATGGCATCCCTTCTCCTCAACAAGCTAATTAAGAAGAAAGAGACCCAATGGAAAAAACAACAATACAGAACCCACAAAGCCAAAACTAGGCAACCAATTGGGATAGTACAAGACACTAAAACTTAGATCCCACTACTACCCAACCTATCAAAAAAAACAAAACACATACTGTCCTAGGCCTACCATAACTATTGTAGCTTGAATGCCATTAGGACCACTAACCTGACACAGTAATTGAACTAAAATACTGACTACCACATAACTTACAACACATCATAGAAATATCAGACACTGAAGAAAATTTGACAGTAGCCTTCTGCACACAAAAGAAACCTGATCTGGCACCAAACTGTCTTCACTTAAAATCCTAAATTCGTGTTGCAGAAGTGTATCTTAATGATACCGTATCTTGAGCGGCTCCCACAACCATTGATGCCAATCTATCTCTTTATTTTTGTTTGACCTTCTCACAATCCATTCGAAGCTTTTGAGTTGGATGTCTTGAACAATCTTATTAGTACTTGAAGCTTTTTTACCGAACACACGTGCATTTCTTTCTTTCCAAATGAAGTAGCCGGAAGTCCAAATAACCGCTTGCCAAACACGAGATAGAAAGTTAGGAACATTAACACCTCCATTAGATGAGAAGAACATGAAATATCATTTAGACACAAGCCTTTTGATTCTTATAGTTAATGTTATAAAAGTAACACGACAACTTAATATACGTTATGTAAGTCGATAAATGAGATATAATTATTTCACTAAAAGAAAGATGACACGTTAATCGAATAGTTCCGCAACAACGTGCTAATTTATAGAAGCATAAGAGTTCAAACATAATTTATAGAATGACAAAAGTACACTAATTAATTGGTGTAACTAAAATAATCAAATTACATAATTAAACGATGCAACACAAATGGACATAAAGATTAAAAACATACTGTATACTATGAGGAAATTAAACAAACGTTGGTGCTCACAATTCACAGGCTTCACACAAACCTCAACGTGATGTTATCATCCAAAGAAGACTTATCGTCAGGCTCACTTCTAAATTCCATCTCTTTGCATAAAATAATCATCAAAATATTCGTCCACGTCAACCTCTTATCTGTTTATGTTCTAATTCAACACGTGTTGCTTCCCTTGGCGCACCCTGTAAAACTGATTCTTCATTTAATCCCCTGCAAAAACAGAATTCTATTTGTTGAATAGATGACATATTGGTTAACCACATAGGCAATTCTCGCACTCCAAATCCATAAATCACTAACTCTCTGAGTGCATTGAGGTGTTTTATGTCTTCCGGGATTGACTCCCAATGACTCCAACCATACAATTTTAAAGAATTAAGATGGTTCCCCAACTTCTCGATGCCTGAGAGACTTGGGAAAGAATAGAGCGGACGCGCGAATGGACCTAATGACAAATGGTCTAACAAGGAAAGACAGTCAAATCCCCCAGGCAAGCAAGTCAATTTGTCGCAATATCTGACTGTTAGGTCCTTCAAAGAACATCTCTGGTTGTGCAAATCAGGTATTTCTAAAAGACTGGAACAATGGTAGATCTCTAAAGACTGCAGAGATGTGAGGCCTTGTATGCTTCGAACGGACATTAAAAAACCACAATTCCTTATCTCTAAAGAAACAAGAGGGTGTTGAAGAGATTCATCTAAGAGAATGATATTTGGGCATTCGGACATCACTAACTTCTCGAGGACCGGAGATAACATCGTTGAGCTATTCACTGCTGCATTTGTCCACTTTTCAAGGTTTTTCATACCTCTGAGTTCCAATGATCTCAACGATGGAGACAAAGGCTTCCTTTGGTCTGAAGAACTACTTAAGCACGTCACCTTGAACAAATTATCTAAAACTAGATCCTGAAGAAGTGGTAGGTCTTCCAACATTGGAATATTGAGGCAGTTGCGACAATCAGATAATTTGATTTTCACAAGCTTGGCAAGGGGGATCCAATTCCTTTCGGTTTTAATTTTCATCTTCATTGCCCATTCTGGAAAACTATCACCTGAAAAGTTTTCAATTTCTACGATTTTTACATTTGCTGCAGGTTGCAAGCCTTCCAATACATCCTTGTCATTCCGGTTACCACCTTCATCACAACTACTCCAATTGAATTTAATCTCGTATAAATTTTGTTTCCCATGTAAATCTGCCTTAACAGCTTCTTCTTTGCTGTCAATTTCTTCAAGATTGAAAATACGGAGCTTCCCACTAAGGTGTTTCAAATGGCCTAGCTCTTCTATTTGGCGCCCCTTCTGTCGACCCACATGAAAGGATGGCAATGTTCGAAGAGAAGTCAATATCCCCACATCCTTAGGAGCTTGAACACGTGAATCATACACAAGATGGCGCAAGCTTATCAAATTTCTCGTTTCCTGTGGGAACTCTAGATCGTTAAAATAGCTTGTATATGGTGAAGTACAACGCTTCAGAGTTTGTAAATGGTAAAGTTTACCAATAGATTTTGGAAGAGTTCTGATGTTGGTATATGACAGATCCAGATACCTAAGATGCACCAACTCTCCGACTGACTCAGGTACCTCATTTAGGTATGAATTCAACTTTAGGATACGCAAGCACTTGAAATATTTAAGTGAAATGCTCTTCACATTTCCACCCAAGAAGAACAATGTCTGCAGACTTCTAGTTTTTTTCATATCCTCTTTGAATATATCAAACACTGAATTCTCGTAACCTCTTCGTTGCGGAGCGAGATGTTTTACAGCAGGAATTTGTACATCATCGCTCACCACCAAATGGGAAATTTCATGGCTCGAAAGTGATAACAAAAGATCATGGACCAGATCATGCATCTGGCACCCATAAACGTCACCATATTCATACTTTTTAACGTTTTGAAACAAGGAATTGCTTACAAGAATTTGGAAAATATCATTTCCCACATCCTCCATCTCCTTGTTTGTCTTCGTATCAGTGTGAACCAACCCTAAAGCCATCCAAAGTTGGACAAGTTCTTCCCTGCCGATGACTTTATCCTTCTCAAAGATTGAACAGTATAAAAGGCATTGCTTTACCATAGAATTTGGGAGATTATCGAAACTTAATTTCAAGATGCTTAGAACTCTGCCCCTTTCGTCTGCATCCCAAACCTCGCTTCCTTGGATGGACAACCACTTGCCTTTGTCAGTATTGTAATGCCGCAACATGCTTCCAAGTATATCTACCAACAAGGGCAAACCACAACACTTTTTAACAATATCACGTCCTATCTCCTCAAATTCTGGCAACAGTAAGGCTCTTTCTTTAAACATGGACCAACACTCATCATCTGAAAGACTTTCTAATGCATACGACTTCTCAATAGTAGCATTCCTACCAATGTTAATTTTCCGTGTAGTGACAATAATGCTACTTCCAATCTCTGAATTCAATTGTAGCATACAGTTCCTGAACTCATCCCAATATGCCAACTCATCATCCCAAACATCGTCTAGAACTAGCAAATATCTTTTGGATCCCAACTTCTTTTGGAGATTTCTAATTAGATTAACCCTCATAAGAGACTTAACTTTCTCTCCTGCAAGAGACTCATAGATATCTGCGAGAAGTGTATCGACTTCGACCTTAACCGACACACACAACCAAGCTCTAACACCAAAATGTTGCTCGATTTTCGGATTATTGTATATCGACTTAGCCAAAGTAGTCTTCCCAATCCCGCCCATTCCCACAATGGGAACAATGGTAAGTTTTTCTCCTTCTCTTGAACCAATTAAAAGCTTTACAATACATTGTTCATCATTCTCCCTCCCGACGATTTTGAATTCGTCTAAGTTTGGAACAGTACCTGAGGGACGACTATCCCCAGCTAGTTCAAACTTTTCATTTTCTAGTCCTAGATTCTTCGCTCGTTCTATAATTTGAGACAATTTCTTGTTAACGTTCTCAATTTTATGACCCATTTCTCTACCAAATGAAAACTTTTTCAAACTTGTGAATGAGAATATCTTTCCTGCATGGTTTCGTTTCTTCACCTCACGCCTCAACATTTCATAGTGAGCTTCATCCAAAACATCATCAGCTTCACCGACTACGTCGTTTAGCTGTTTCAGCCACAGCATCACACCCTCTGTACCCTTTTTCCCTTCGGCATCACTTAGCTTCGCACGAATCATCTCCAACGTATCATGAAGTTCGATAAGCTTATCTTTGTAACCCAATGCAATGGACACTTCGTTAGCAGCTATGGACAAAGCCTTTTTTAGTATCCCCTCAGCAGCCACAGTTACTAACGCATCGACCATTTTGCTGTTGAGAAAAAGAAAGGGAGAATCAATGACGGGATTAGTTTGTTGAATCTGTTCTTTTTTGTTAAATAAATAAACAGTTATCTATACTACTATATAATGCATTTGGGACTATTTTATGATTAGAAAGGCTTAAAATTCAGACTTTTTTCTTGCTTATTATGGAAAGATTTCAAAATTAATTAGTTAGGAAACAAGTTGGTTAGGAAGTTTGTTAGGAAGCGGTTGGTTGTTCAAACTAAAATTATTTGGTTTAACCATCTCTAATATTTCTACTTATAAAGCATGAAGACAACTAAACATGTAACCAAATAACGCCAAATATAAACACACGGTACCTGCCGCCGCATTGCGCGGTACCGTTCTAGTGAAATAAAAAGTGTTTGGACTTGTTTTTCTTGTAAACACTTTTATGTCCTATAAATTCACGTATCCCTAACATGCTCTGTCAAGATTAGTATTTGGTCGTATTTATGTTAGACTTCACAACTCATTAACATGCTTTAGATTTGCCAAAGTCTAGTAAAGGGTCTGTCATAAAGAATTATTATGGAAATATGTTTGGTATTTTTTCATACGGATGAAATTTACCCACTGACCCACATATATTAACCCGAGATTTTGCTTTACTACATGCATGTGAGTAATATTGATGAAGCTGCGATCTGGATTTTATCATGTTTGTTTTGTTAATAAGAAACATAAAAGTGTATTAAAAAATGAAACCATATATCGAATACAAGCATTTCACGCAACGTAATATCAACGAAAATAAATATTTGTGTATAGTAACTTGATTCATGAAGAGAGTACCTGCAAGATTGCTTGATCTATGATCTTCTTCCTCGTGTAAGAAATGTATTCAAATTTTGATGGATAGAATGATGATGTGTGGTCGTGAAGATATGAGGGTCGTAACTTTAAGACGTGACATTGACCAAAAGGTTTTACTGTAATAAGTTTTTATTATGGGAAGATGTTTTGTAAAATAACCAATAATAATAAGTGAGAAGTGAGAAGATATTATTTGTTCCATTTTTTTAACATATTATTTGTTCCATTTACTGTGCTATATGCCTATATATCACCACTTTTGATATTTTTAAGATTGTCTTCGCATAAAGCAATATCATTAAAATATTTTTGTTTATTTTTCATTTTTTGACGACTTCGGGTAGTTACTAAGTTAATACTGATTCTTGTTTTGATTGCTTATAAGAGGAAAATTCAAATGCATACTATTATATTGGTGCATACCAAGGGACAAATCCTCACAATCCATTTAGTTTGATCTAATGGTGGGGATAAATCTAAGATTAAATGGGGAAACATAAGTCCATGTTTTTTTTCCCCCTTTTTCTTTGTCTTTTTTATTATTCATTTTTTTCTTTCCTTTTATTTATTTATTTATTTATTTATTTTTTTCACGCTAGGAATTTTTGTTTTTTTTGTTTCTTTTTTGTTTTTTTTTTGTCCATTTTTTCATGCTTTTTTTTTTTTTTTTTTTTTTTTTTTTTTTTTTTTTTTTTTTTTTTTTTTTTTTTTTTTTTTTTTTTTNTTTTCGTCTGATTTCTTACGTTTTCGCCCGTTAACGTCTGTTTTCATAACGTTCTCATATGTTGTCTTACATTTTCGTTCGTTTTCATACGTTTTCGTCAGTTTTCATACGTTTTCGTTCATTTAAATACGTTTTCGTCCATTTTTCATACGTCTTCGTCCGTTTTCAGACGTGTTTTTACGCTTTCATATGTTTTTGTTCGTTTTCATACATATTCGTCCGTTTTCTTACGTTTTTGTTCGTTTTCATACGTTTTCGTTCGTTTTCATCTGTCTTCTTTCTTTTTCATCCATTTTTCAAATGTTTTTGTCCTTTTCATACATATTTTTACACTTTCATATGTTTTCTTCCGTTTTCATACATTTTTGTTCGTTTTCTTACGTTTGCGTCCGTTTTTTCATTCGTTTTCGTCCGCTTTTTTCGTTCGTTTTCGTCCGCTTTTAAATGTTTTTGGCAATTTTCAGACGTTTTCATATGTTTGTAAATATCACAAGTGATATTCTGAATATCACAAATTATATTCTGAATATCACAAGTGATATTATGTGATATTCTAAATATCACAAGTTATATTCTGAATATCACAAGTTATATTCTGAATATCACCTGTGATATTCAGAATATCGTGATATTCTGAATATCACAAGTGATTTTCTGTGATACGCAGAATTTCATAAGTGATACTATGAGTACCATAAATGATATTCTGGATATCATAAGTAATATTCTGTGATATATTACTGGTGATACTACAGGTATGACACTTTTCACTTTTCACATTACCATATTAAACTAAATACCACTCAAAACAAATCCAAGGTAGTAGAAAAGATGGTGATGACGGTGAAACTTTTCCCTTGTTTGGACAAGTATGTCTATTATGATCAGTTAAACTACAAATATTACAACCCTTCTTTTGGTTCTTACTTTTCTTAATAGCTTTTTCACGTCCACCCTTAATACGGTCATTCTTATGTCCTTTAAGAGGATTCTTTATACCCATAAAATCTTTAACAATATCACAAACTTTTCGGGGTGGAAGACTTGGCAAATCAGTCTCAACTTTTGACTTTAGCTCTCTTAGGTTGTCTACAAAAGAAGTCCAGTATCATAGACAGCTTATCAGTAATTACAACAATAAGAAACAGATTATCAAACATATCAATGGTGATACTACACATATATCAAACATATCACTGGTGATACTACACATATATCAAGCATATCACTGGTGATACTACACATATATCAAACATATCACTGGTGATACTACACATATATCAAGCATATCACTGTTGATACTACACATATATCAAACATATCACTAGTGATACTACACATATACCATCAGCAAAAACATTTATTGTGTTTGTCTATTACAGTGAAAGACACAAAAACCATCTTGTACATAAAAAGTACGTAATTAATACCTTGGTGTAAAATCCAATAATGATCTTCATTGTATACTCAGCATTAAACTCAGAAACAACACGAAAAATGCTAAGAACTTCATAAGCTTTTTTGGTATTAGTCCATTTTTTTTGAATATTAGTGATTTTTTGAATATCACTTGTGATATTCTGAATAGCACTTGTGATTTTCTTATGTTTTCGTCCATTTTCATACGTATTAGTCCATTTTTGTTTTACTTTTTCGTCCGTTTTTATACGTTTCTGAATATCACAATTGATATTCAGAATATCACTTGTGTTTTTCTGAATATCAATGGTGATATTCTAAATATCACTTGTGATTTTCTGAATATCACTTGTGATTTTTATGTTGCAAAACATTTGTTGAATATCACTTGTCAAATTCAGAAAATCACTTATGATTTTCAGAATATCACTTGTGATACTCTGAATATCACAGAATATTACTTATGATATCCGGAATATCATTTGTGGTACTCATAATATCACTTGTGATATTCTGTTATCACTTGTGATACTCTGAATATCACAGAATATTACTTATGATATCCGAAATATCATTTGTGGTACTCATAGTATCACTTGTCAGAATATCACTTGTGATATTCTGAATATCACAGAATATCAATTGTGACATTCTGAATATCACAGAATATCACTTGTGATATTCCGAGTATAACTTGTGATATTTAGAATATCACAGAATAACCCTTGTGATATTCAGAATATAATTTGTGATAATCAGAATATCAATTGTGGTATTTAGATACATATGAAAATTGCCAAAAACATTTAAAAACGGACGAACACGAATGAAAAAATGGACGAAAACGTAAGAAAACGAACGAAAATGTATGAAAACGGAAGAAAACGTATAAAAGTGTAAAAACATGTATGAAAATGACAAAAACGTTTGAAAAATGGACGAAAACGAAAGAAAATGGATGAAAACGGACGAAAACGTATGAAAACGAACAAAAACATAAGAAAATGGACGAATATGTATGAACAGACGAAAACGTATGGAAGCGTAAAAACACGTCTGAAAACGGATGAAGACGTATGAAAATGGATGAAAACGAAAGAAAACGGACGAAAATGTATTAAAACGAACGAAAACGTATGAAAACGAACGAAAATGTAAGAAAACATATGAAAACAGACGTTAACGGGCGAAAATGTAAGAAAGCGGACGAAAACGTATGAAAGTGGACAAAAACGTATGAAAATGGACGAAAACGGGCAAACATATATGAAAGCGGGCGAAAACGTATGAAAACAGACAATAACGTATGAAAACGGACGAAAACGTATGAAAAAAGCCGAAAATAAATAAAAAGCGAAAAAAAATTTATTAGAGAAAAGAACGGGAAAAAAAAATAATAAAAAAATTAAAAAAAAAAACGGGAAAGAAAGGCCACCAAAATAAAGAAAAAAAAAACAAAAAAGAAACAAAATACAAAAAAAAACTTGAAGCGTGAACAAAAGAAAAAAAAAACACAAAAGAAAGAAAAAAAGGAAAGAAAGAATGAAAAAAAATGCATAATAAAAAAGGAAAAGGAAGAAAAAAAACATGGACTTATGTTTCCCATTTAATCTTAGGTTAATCCCTACCATTAAATCAAACTAGATGGATGGTGAGGATTTGTCCCTTGGTATGCACCAAAATTATAGTATGCAAAATAAAGTGCCTCTGCTTATAAAGAGGTAAAGTGTGGAGTGTGTTTATGTTGGTGTCCAATGTAAATAAGATAGAGGGGATATAAAATCTGAGATATTTTTAATAAAACTGTTTGTGATTAACTCGTGTCTTGGTTACCAAATTAGTAGGACGCACAACTTATGTGCTAGGGAGTATGTTGCAACGCAATGATGGCAATGTTTGAAAATGGAGAATGTTTTAGCAAATTTAATTCAAAGGAGTTGAAGAAAAATAATTGAAGGCACAAAGAAATAAACTTGTGACGAGTTATATACAAGGGGAAAGACTATTCATTCAGGAAAAACTCATTCTATTAGAAGTTTGCGATATAAGAACTGATAAACTATCGCCATTCATCTTAAAAGTGTAATACTGTTGATTCCCAAGTTGCGATCTAATTTAGCGCCTTCTCTATATTATAATTTAAAATTGATTTAAAAGAGTGATATAATATTAATTATATGTTGTAACTTAATGAGGTCGGTTTCATTATTGTGGTTCATTTTTTATGACCAAAACAGAAAACGAACAAAAAATGTCTCTTCCAGAAAATAGAAAACCAAACCTTTGGTTTTTAGTTTGGTTATTTCGATAAGTTTAATTTCGGGTTTCAATTGAACTTCGATCCTAGAAAGTGTAGGATAATAGGGTAAATTGTGTATCTCATTAATCATAAAGTGTGGTATATAAATACCCATACAAGAATGTTCTAGACTCGGGCCTTAGCCCATACGAATATTACATGGACTCAAACACTTAATAGATAAACATACGACGAACACTCCCCCGCAGTTGGAGCGGGAGGACACCGGACACTCAAACTGGTCCTAAACTCCTGAAACAAAGCATATGGTAAACCTTTGGTAAAAATATCTGCATACTGATAACGTGATGGCACATGAAGCACTCTAACCTGACCAGCAGCAACCAAATCCCGTACAAAATGAATATCAATCTCTATATGCTTCGTACGTTGATGCTGAACCGGATTAGAAGATAAATAAACAGCACTAACATTATCACAGTAGACTAGCGTAGCAGAAGACAAAGGTGTGTGCAACTCACGTAAAAGATTCCGCAACCAACATGTCTCAGCAACAGCATTGGCAACCCCACGATATTCTGCCTCAGCACTGGAACGAGAAAGTGTCGGTTGGCGCTTAGAGGACCAGGAGAGGAGATTGTTGCCCAGAAAAACACAATAGCCTGAAGTTGATCTCCGAGTAGTAGGACAACCAGCCCAATCAGCATCAGAATAAGCAACCAATGAAGAAGTGGAAGAGGAAAACAACTGCAAACCATAGTCTAACGTACCCCGAACATACCGCAAAATCCGCTTGAGAGCATTGAAATGAGGCTCTCGAGGATCATGCATATATAAACAAACCTGCTGCACGGCATAGGAAATATCAGGTCTAGTAAAGGTAAGATACTGTAGAGAACCAGCAAGACTCCGATATAACTTAGGATCAGAAACCGGATCACCATCATCACCCAATTTAGACTCTGTGTCAACAGGAGTCCGAGAAGAGTTACAATTGACCATATGAGCACGTTCCAATACCTCCATAGCATACTTACGCTGTGACAAAAACATCCCAGAAGAGTCACGCGTAACTGAAACACCCAAAAAATAATTAAGAGCACCCAAATCTGTCATAGCAAACTCCTTATGTAAAGAAGCAATGATCTGCTGTAATAAACCGTCAGACGAAGCAGTAAGCACAATATCATCCACATAGAGTAACAAAAATGCAGTATCATCACCCTGTTTATAAATNTACTTATGCTGTGACAAAAACATCCCAGAAGAGTCACGCGTAACTGAAACACCCAAAAAATAATTAAGAGCACCCAAATCTGTCATAGCAAACTCCTTATGTAAAGAAGCAATGATCTGCTGTAATAAACCATCAGAGGAAGCAGTGAGCACAATATCATCCACATAGAGTAACAAAAATGCAGTATCATCACCCTGTTAATAAATAAATAAAGAGGAGTCACAACGACTAGGAGAAAAGCCAACAGTAGTGATGTAAGTAGCAAAGCGCTGAAACCATGCCCGAGGAGCCTGCTTAAGACCATACAGCGAACGCTGCAATAAACATACATAATCAGGATGAACAGGATCACGAAATCCAGGTGGCTGGTACATATAAACTGTTTCAGCCAAATCCCCATGTAAAAAAGCATTCTTGACATCCAGCTGATGTGTGCTATTTTACACATACTTTTGACCTTAGTTTAAGTGATATAAAGACCAAAAACTAACGTGAAACGCCAAAGATATAGTGTTTTTGTGTTTGTGACTGTGCAGGAAAGGATATTGCATAAAT